>JASDQU010589816.1:56974-87443 GCA_032191745.1 Picea mariana | reverse complement strand
CCTTTCTCTTCTTCTCGGCGACATGGCTGTAAAATTCCTCTTTTCTCTCTGCTAAAGAAAGAAAAGAATTTGTTTTGTGCTCTGATACCACAACTGGTGTAGAACCCCAACCCTCGGGCCGAGATTCAAGCATGATCTTCTCTAAACCACGACAAGAGCTAAGCAAAACCCTTGATTAAGACCACAAAGGATTTTCGGGTCTCGCGAGTTCGACACTTTCAACCCAATACCACCGCTCTTTGCAACAGCTGAGATGCGAAGTTTTGATTGGGCATAAGGGATAAGCCCCCTCTCTTCAGCCCCTTGGAAAAGTGACGACGACCAAGGCCTTAGCGCAAGCTCCTTTCGTGACTCGTGATCTCACGAGTTGGAGAGTCGAAGACTCTCGACTCCTCTTGTTCCAAACCTTCGATACCCGAGATGCGATACGGGTATGCTCCTTCTCATTAGTTCCTTTACAAGTGACCGCTGGCTAGAGATTAACTCTAGCACCTCTCACAACTCATGACTTCGCAATTTGGAGTGTTGAACACTCATGCTCCTCCCTTGCGAATCCTCGAAACTCGATAAGTCAATAGGGTGTTGACTCCTCCACAATGACGCGTGTATGCCACCTGTCACCCACTTTGACCTTTTTCTAAGCGTTGTATGTTTGCGCCATCTGTCAACCACATGGTCTCCACTTACAGGATGTGCCACCTATCCGCACGAGCCCTCGATGCTCGGCACTTCGCGGCTTTCGCGATCCAAATTAAATGTTTCCCAACCTTCAAACCCCCAAATTCATGATATGATCCAACAGTGTGGGGTAGGCCACAATCAATGGCTCACATTGATCCTCCACTCCTAGGTGATGGGTTCCTTCGGCCTCTAACCACCTTTAAACTCCTGCCAATCCTACGGTCCTCATGATCTCGCGAGTTCTCCACGGAGAATTCAGACCGTCTGCATCTGTTCTTGACAGCCTTTGAATATGAACTTTGTCAAAGGCACTTGGACCTGCTCCTTTATTGATTTCGATCCAACTTGTTCTTCGCTCGGCCTCTGTGACCTTCAACCTAAGTTGATTCTCCGGGCCTTCAATCTTTCCTTGGTGAATTCTAGGCTTCAAGCCTTCGTTGTGCACGAATCTTGCAAACTTAATAATAACTCACAATTATCCTTCAAGAGAAGCTCTGTGCACTCCTTGCAACAAAGAATTCTTCAACTCTTCTACGAGTCTAAAGAAATCTTTCCCTCTTATCCCAGCCTACGCACACTTTTCACGGCTCTGAGCCTTGATCACACTTCTACATGTAAAAGCACAATTATATCCTTCCTGAGATTTCTGAGATGAATTTCAGAACCTGGTCGATGCACTCATTGCAGACACTCCACTGCACTTTTTGCAGGAGTTTTCAGAAAGAGAAACAACTGAAACTCATTCTCCCCTTATCCAGAATTCAAACATTTAACAAAGAATCCCAAAGCATACGCACACACATAACATTAAAACAAAATGCATACAGAGAACATAAACAAGTCTGCAATATACCATTCAATAGGTGGTTCCAACAACCATAACACACACATAGATTTGGAATCAAAGATTTCTTCTATTAATTCTAGTGCTCCTGTACATGGAAAATAACAACTAAATGCATAAAAATCCTCTGTGCTCTTCTATTCTCCTCTACAGCTCTACAGCTTACGAATTCTGAATTGTGTTACAAAGATACAAGGACTGAGGGTGTCCATCATCCGTTTTCCCTCCTAAGCTCCTATAATTGTCTAATCTATCATTAAAATCTACCTACTTTCATTAAACAAACTTAAATCCCTATTACCTTCATGGATAGGAACATACGCCCCAAAATCAGCTTGGATCTTCAAGATATAAATGCAACTGCACTTTCCTCCTGTCCATTACATTAATGTTTCAGATTTTAAATTTCAAAACGCTTTCACAAAAACGTGTCCAAATTACATCTGTGCGTCCAGCTGTCTCCTTGGCTTTAGGCACACACTTGGGCTTTATACGATGCTCCTGCATCACATATGATTGAAGTGGAAGGTATGATCAACAACCAAACCATTGCTATTTTAATTGATTCAGGATCTAGTTGTAGTTATATAGATCCTAAGATGGTGGAAAGATTGCATTTTCCAAGAAGAAAGCATGGAAAATATTGGTTGGTGCAGCTGGCTACCAAAGACAAAATAAAATTTAATGAGATGATTAAGTCATGTCCAATGGACATGAATGGACTTAACACCAGGGAAGATTTGAATATCTTGACTTTAGGTTCATATGACTGTCTAATTGGGATGGATTGGTTGGACCAACACCATGCTATCCTAGACTGTCATAACAAGGAATTTACTTGCCTGGGTGGGGAAGGGAACCCAAGGACAATACAGGGAATTCCTAGGGCAATAACTATAAGAGAAATCTCAGCAATGCAGCTGAAGAAAAGTTACAGGAAAGGGTTTCAATTATTTGCAACTCATATGGAAGAGACACCTAAATATAAGGTGTCAAATATTGAATATTATGAAGTCCTAAAAGAATTTGAGGATGTATGTAAAGAAGTACCGGGATTACCCCATAAAAGAGACAGTAATTTCTCCATAAATTTGATGCTTCAAGCATCTCCAGTATCCAAGACTCCCTACAGGATTAGTACACCATAATTGAAGGAGTTGCAAATGCAACTTGAAGAGCTTCTGAAGAAGGGGTATATATGCCCAAGTGTGTCACCTTGGGGTGCCCTAGTTTTATTTGTGAAGAAGAAGGATGGAACCTTGAGACTTTGCATGGAACTCAGGCAGCTAAACAAGGTAACTATGAAGAATAAGTATCCTTTACCATGTATTGATGACCTCTTTGATCAGTTGAAGAATGAAAAAATATTCTCCAAGGTTGATCTCAGGTCAGGGTATCATCAAGTAAGAATTAAAGAAGAAGACATCAACAAGAATGCTTTCAGAACAAGGTATGGCCATTATGAATTCACAATGGTGCCATTTGGGTTATCAAATGCACCAACTATTTTTATGTGTTTAATGAATGACATTTTCAGAGAATACCTGGATAAGTTTGTCATTGTCTTTTTGGATGACATTCTTATATATTTCAAGTCGGAGGAAGAGCATGAACAACACTTGAGGTTGGTACTATAGGTATTAAGGGAGCATCAGTTGTATGACAAATTGAACAAGTGCTCATTTTATCAGAAGAAGATCCATTATCTGGGACATATCATCTCAAAAGAAGGGATAGCAGTGGATTCATAAAATATTGAGGCCATTAGAGGATGGTCAGCACCTAAGAATGTGATAGAGGTCAGATCATTCATGGGCCTTGCAGGCTACTACAAAAGATATATTGAAGGATTCTCAAGGATTTCACACCCGATCACTTCCTTGCAAAATAAGGGAGTGAAGTTTCATTGGACAGTAGAATGTGAAAAGAGTTTACAGCACCTGAAGCATTTATTAACTAGTGCTCCAATACTAAGGATAACAGATCCAAATGAAGACTTCATTGTATGCACGGATGCATGTAAAGAAGGATCGGGTGGAGTTCTCAGTCAAAATGGTTATATGATATGTTATGAATCAAGGAATTTGAAGGAGCATGAAAGACTCTATGCTACTCATGATTTGGAGTTAGCAGCCATAGTGCATGCCTTGAAGATGTGGAGGCACTACCTCATGGGGAAAAGGTTCAAGTTGAGGAAAAACCATAATGGTCTGAAATATTTATTTGGACAACCAACTGTAAATGCTAGGCAAAGCAAGTGGTTAGAGTTTCTCAGTGAATATGACTTTGATATAAAGCATATCAAAGGGAAAGAGAACAAGGTGGTTGATGCACTTAGCAAGAGAGTGCACAAGTTGCATGCTAGAGCCATCAACATGTACCAATAAGATTTGAAGGAAAGAATCTTGGAGGCTGCAAAATCATATTTTCAATACATGGAAATGGTAGAAAAATTACAGTAAGGTATTTTGCAGCAGAAGGTTAAAGACTACAAGCTAGGAAATGATGAAATGCTCAGGTACAGAGGCAGAATTTGTGTGCCAAATTCCCAGGAATTGAAAATTCTGATATTGAAAGAAATGCATAATGTACCTTATGCTAGGAACCGAGGGTATCATAAAACTATTGCAGTTGTCAAGAGCCAATATTATTGGCCAGGCATGAAAAAGGAAGTTGCAGAGTGTCAAAAGGTCAAGGTTGAGCATAGACACCCAGCTGGGTTGCTACAATCATTACGCATTCCTGAGTGGAAATGGGAAGTGGTAATAATGGATTTCATCACCAAACTGCCCAGCACAAACAAGCAACATGATTCTGTCATGGTAGTGGTGGATAAGCTTACCAAAGTTACCCATTTTATTCTGGTAAAGCTCACGCACAAGGAAACCAATGTCATTGATATTTATATGAAGGAAATTGCTCGAGTGCATGGTATACCCAAGACAATTGTGTCTGACAGAGATCCAAAATTCACTTCCAACTTTTGGAAAGGATTATTTAAAGGATTTGGAATGAATTTGAATTTTAGCACAACTTATCATCCAAAATTTAATGGGAAAACAAAAAGGGTGAATCAGCTGATTGAGGATATATTGAGGATGTATGTGATGGAAAACCCATCGAAATGGGAAGGCTGTCTACACTTGGTAGAGTTTTCTTACAACAATGGGTACCAAGCATATCTAAAGATGAGCCCGTTTGAGGCACTTTATGGCAGAAGGTGCAACACACCTGTAAGCTAGCAAAACCCAACAGACAGAGTAGTGGTTAGGCCAGAGTTGTTTATGGAAATGGAAGAGAAGATGTAAAAAATAAAACAGAATTTAAAGGATGCCCAAGACAGGGAGAAAAGCTATGTTGATAAGGGAAGAACTCACAGGGAATTTAAAGTGGGTAACCATGTATTCTTGAAAGTGAAGGCCAACAAAAGTTCCCTGAAATTGGGAAATTGTTCAACTTTGGTAGCTCGTTACTCTGGGCCATTTGAAATCCTAGAGAGGATTGGGCCTGTAGCATACATGCTTGCATTACCTGCATCAATTTCTATTCATAATGTATTCCATGTATCATTGTTGAAAAAGTAAGTACCTGATGCTAATCATGTTATTGATTGGAATGTGAGTCAGCTGGAGAAAGAAGGTGCTTTTCAAGTGCATCTCGTGTGCATACTGGATTAGAAGATAAAGCAACTCCAGAATCAAGCCATAGAGCTAGTAAAGGTCCAATGGACCTAGTACAGTCCTGAGGATGAAACTTGGGAGCACGAGGATTCTAGGCGGGCAGAATACCCACATCTTTTTGAAGGCTTATGAAATTTTGTTGGTATATATATTGCACTAAGGAAAATGCATAAATAAGGAGAGGGGGATGTAACACCCCAAGACCGAGCCCCGGTTGTAAAAGTGAATATGTTTTATAGACTGGTGAGTGTTGAGGCTCAAAAGCGCAACATAGGGTACCTGCTTGCAAATTGTTGCAACGCCTTATTATTTAATTATATTTAATAATATACTAATAGGTGGGACCCCTTGTGTGACTCGTGTGACTATGATGAAGAGACAAAATCTATGTTTTATGTTCTTATGACTTAGTTGTGATATGATCTCTACAGTTATTTGCTTTTAAGTTATTGTCGAAATAAGTGACCAAATGATGCTATGTGCGATATGATTAAAAAGGGAGTGATGTTGTCTTTATATAACCCTCACAAGTGTTATTATGCTGCAACTAGTTTGATAAAAGATCTAAAATCCATGTTTCAAGTTGTATGTGATATATGGTGTGGTGATTACCTTGATTCCATGCTACAAGGATTGTGTGCATTGTTTGAATTGGAGGTCTAAAGGTTGAGACATTGTATCCCTAGAAATCTTTCGATGTATGTTACATTGGGGTCTTCACAAAGGTTGGCACATTGTAAGTTTAAAACATTGGCAAACTATGGGGCATTCGGCTCGCATTAAATTGATTTGGAATTAGTGGTTGATGTGTTGTATGGTTAAATTGCTCATACTGGCTATGAATAAATGTGTAAGTGTAGATATGACGTGTAGTAATTGCACGTCACTCTAACCTACCTCGACCCTGCCACCCTAGCCATTTCACATTTTTTCTTTGTTGGTTGTTGTTACTCTGCCTTGTTCGGTCGTGGAAGAGGTATACATGATTGGTCGACTCTCCTAGACAATTTTTACAGAGGTATGGGGTTTCTTGCTACTACATCCATGAATATTTCGCTCTACTCTTTAATTAATTCAATAGTTGGCTCTTGAGTTTGCTCGTTGTCTGTACATTTCCAAAGTTATGATATGTTGGATTTTCGACTGTGTATGGATTATTAGTGAAGTTTTGTCTCTGTGGTATTTGTATGTGAAATATTCACATTGAAAATGGCGTGGGTGTCTCTTACTGTTTGTAGTTGCTTCGTGCTTTACTTGTGAAAAAGGATATTGTTTGGGAAGCTCTCGGGCTTGCCTGACCTCTGGTTTTCTTTTTCAGATTCCTCTATGTTCGATAAAAACATTATCACTAGTCATGGCCTATGGGTTATTTGGAAACTCTTCCTGTCATTTAATTGCGTGGCTTTCATGGCTATCATGCTTGCACCCTTGTATCATATCTGTAAATGCGAGTGTGGAAATTTATGGTGGTACTAAGCTGTTGAAGGTATCCCTTTGGCCAAACCCTTAAACTTGGTTAGCTCGTCCTCCCGTATCGCATCATTGTTGATAATTGTATATCAAACCCTATATTTAGAAAATAGTGTGGAGGTGGCCAACCCATAATTTAATAAATTCCTTGTTCGTGCTCTTTTTGGTCATGGGTTTTGTTGATTATTTACTGTGCAAAGATAGAAAGAATGTTAAACCTACTCATTTGTTTTTATAATACAGTCTGTCACAAGGAAATATTTGGGATGATGGCAGCATTGCAATTTTTTTTTAAAGGATACGACTTGTTGTGTGTTCGATTTTATATGAAAAAATACCTCCGTGGATGAATTATATTTGCGTTGAATGAGTTTTGTGAACCAGAATGAAAGGGAGTTTTGGAAGCGCATTATTATTTGAAGTCTCAGTTTGGAATAGTGTTATACACAGGGATCCCTTTTCTGGCCACTTCGTGGAACCCTGTAGTGATTTAAAATGTACAGGTGTTGATATTGTGGACCATAGTTTGTCCTTTCCTTGACTGTTGGTTGTGATTATTGTGATTATTTTGATGTTGTGTCTCCTCGACTTTGTTGCACACAAGCTGTGTTATTACTGTTGAACGTTTATTGGGAAATAAATTGTAAAATGATTATTGTGAAATGCAATTTCTAAATGCAAATGAGTAGCCTTGAAGTGAAACCCTAGTTCTGATTTTTGGAAACAAGGTATTGAATTTCAATTTTGAAACAGTAAAGAGGTTTAAATTTTAATGTTGATAATGGAATTGTTTGATATATGATAGAGAAATATCCATGGGAGTCCCTTCAATTATATCATTTTATGAAAAATACACTCTCCTCATTATCCCAATTACATTTTTCTTCACTCCTTGTTCTATTGTTACTCATTTTTAAGGAAAATTCGGTATGGAAATAAAATAAACAAGGTGGAAGTTAATCGATGATTGGTATTCTGGGAGCTGGTTGTATACACAGTTTTATTGTTTTATTGATTACTTGAACAATGTTCATGAATATTTCCCTTCCATTATATCACTTTATGCTAAATACAAGCCCTCCATACTCCCAATGACCCTATTAATTCCATGTTCGCATGACAATTAATAAATGGAAGTTTTATGGATGGATTGCATGTGTCCTGTAGTAAATAATGGAGCCAACTCTTGATTTATTTAAGTGGAGTTTCATGTATGGGTTATTAAGAAATTTTCATGATTGATTAAATATTGCTACAGGATGATTTTTTTCACCAGGGGCAGTAATGGCCAGAATAATAGAGGCAAAGGTAACTGGAAGAGAGGCCATAAGAGGCCTCGATTCTCTATTCACTTTGATGATGATCCACAAGAGTTGAACTAGTTGTTTCAAGCTGGGTTTTTCAATTTGGTTGGCCATGGTATATTGCATCCCCTGACCTGAAAGACCCCCATTTCAACCTCCTCATAATTTTCCCGACATTCCTATTCCTCCACTTGTGTCAATGTAGCCCGAAGTCCCCACTAATGACGGTTGGCAAGAAATTGTCTACCAACTTGTCTCTCACCACCATGGTTGGCCCATTGTGGCATTACCTTTACCACCACCAGTAAATCCCAATGCTCAAATTTATCATGTTGTTTCGCCAGTACAGTCCTCACACGCCAGCAAAAGATTAAAAAATGATATCCCACAACCTGTGCAAGACAAAGGAAAAGAAGCAGCCTCCCCCTCCAGTCCATCCACAAAGTCTTATAAATCTATGTCTTCACGTCTCCACCTAAAACATGACTTCTCCCATGTGATCAGTGAAATACAACCCCAAGGGTCTAAACAACTGATGCATCCCCCCTACCTACTTGCTGGGGTTTTGCAACCTCCCGGTCTCTAGATCTTTCCTTGTCTTGCGTTGGATTGAATCTTCAGGTTCCTCTTTGAACCTAATTCAGCTATACATAGGTCCCTTTTTCCTCTTTAGGCGCAGGGCCTGTGATCCCCGCACCCTCTTCCTACTCGCTCTGGGTGCTCTTCATTTTGCAGGCGCTAGCCCCTTCCTTGCATGGGTCCTCGAGATACGTTCTCGCGTGACCACGCGATTCCCTATTAAAACTCACACACCTTCAATCCCCATAAATTTTACGGGACCGTCGATCTCCCGATCTTGATGGTACCTCTGGATTGACGGTTAATATTTCTTCCCTCTGCATCAATGGATGATATCTATTCGCGATTCTGGACTTCGATGATTTGAAGTCTTAAACCCTTGCTACCTCTGTACTCCAATCTTCCAGAGTTAACGATCTGCGGCCACCTGTCTCCCTGACTCTATGGCCACGATATCCTCAGTGAACCCGACCTTCAGGACTTTCAATTCTCAACCCTTCCTTTCTTCCAGAGAGATTTCTCCGAAATGGCTTGATCTCTCACCACGCATCGTTCTAATCGACGACTTTGCTCCTGCTTCGGGACTTTGGCCTCCTCAACCATATCAACAGTCCTACGACTCCTTCCTCGATCAACGATCGAGATCTTCTCCGGGTCTTCGGACCTGTCTTTCCTCTGCTTTCCTCCGGAGTCCTAGATATGGCACCGTGTGTCCTCCTTCACATCGACGGTTCTCATCGTTTCCGGGACTTCAGCCTTTGGCGTTCTCAAATTTCAACAAACACAAACCTCTAGAGCGAATCCTTCCGTAGTGTCAGATCTCTTGACACCTTGTTGACGATTTAAAACATCAACGTAATTTCGCCCGTAAAGTGTTTCTAAATCCTATTATTATATAAGACTAAATAATGCTAGTAGGTGGGACCCCTTGAACTTTTGAAGATCAGACCTGTTCATTTTCAATGTGATGATGATGTGCTACAAAAGTTTACATGCTTGATGAGAATATGGCTGCTATTGATATGAGTTAAGCTTTGAGATGTTGTTCCTTCATGATACTACAACCTACTATTCATATATGGTATTTGTTCTTCTCGCACCTGCACAACAAACATATTAGTAAAATTACATGAAGGGCAGTTTTGAAGAAGGCAAAGTATTACAATGAGTGCAAAGGGACCTAGTTTTGCAATACTACATGCATAAAATATTTGTTGATTCTTGTTAAACCCTAGCCAACAAGGAAATGGCTATGAAATTGTGTTAAATTACATTTTTATATGCATATGGTGGAAATTTTGGTGGCGCATTTGGAAAGGTGATAATACAATGGTTATTCATTGGTTAATTGGATCTTTAGCTGATATACATATGTTATGAACGTTGGTGGCTCATGGAAGTAATGGCTTTGTGATTTTATATAGTCCATATGTATGGTGATTATGCTATGCTTCAGGTTGATGTTGATCGCACTATTAGTGATGATTCTATACATGATCTCTTAGGTTGTATAGTGGTCGAGCGATTTATTTGATTTATATTGGGAATATGAATGTGGGTGGCGCATTTGGCAAAGTAATAATGCAAATGGTTGAATTTTTATATGGAACTTGGATTATGCTATGGTTTAAATGTGTTGATATTCTCGATGCATGGGTTGATTAATGGTGTTAATGGGGGGCTCATTGGCATGTACTACTGAGTAAATGAGATATTGGTGGAGGCGATGTGCATTTACTACACGTCACCTTTACCCTTCTCGTTGGCCACCACCCTAGTCAGACTATTGTTTGATCTTGTTGTTGTGTTCATGCTCCAAATTTTTTGCAGGGTGAAACCGCTCGGCCACCTCTCGTCTTAAGGATTTCGATTAACAGGTATGTCTCTTTTGTCCATTCTTGACTACACTCTGGTTATGAAATGATTTTGGCTCATTTGTGTGGGTTGTGTTTGTCCTGAGTGTTGCAACTGTGTGGAATTTTGATTTTGAATGGAAAATGGATGGTTCTGTCATGATAGTTTTAAGTTCATCGAAATGGTTAGTCTTCCTAGGTGATAATTATTTGTTACCACTGTGTTTTGGTTGAAGGGTTTTGTTTAAATCATGGCTGGATGGTTTCCTTCATGATTCTTGGGTTTAACTAGAGCCTTATTTTCCTATTTCAGCCCTGTCAAGGAACTGTCTCATGTTCACAAGTGAATCATAGTCCTCCTTGTGCAATCCTCCTTGTGCATACACCTTTGGCCTCGAAGTTTCACTGCAGTTAGTTTCGTTCCTCCTATGAAGGCTACCGTGCAAACCCTTAACCCTCTAGATTGGAGTTGCATAGGGAGACTGTCGAGTTTGCCAAGTTGTTTTTGATTATTTTGGTCTATTACTTTGAATACGGGCTCACCCGTTGGTCATATAGCAGTTGTGTTGGTATGGATTTTTGTCATTTCCTTTGTGATAATAGCGTGAACCTTACATTGCCAATTTGCACTTCTAAAGTTCACAATCACCCGCCTGATGTCAAAGAACTCAATTGTTTTTAATGGAAGGGTCTCTACCCATTTCGATTGGATGCGTGGGTATACACAGCTACCATGGCTTGTTCGGTTGATTGATTTTTTACCACAATGGAAAATTGTTGGTTGATGTACAGTCACTAGTTTTTCACTTATCGTGATTTGGTTTATGAATGACATTGGTCACGAATGCTTAGGATTGCTCACATAGGTCGTGTCTGTGTATGGTGTTTTGCAAATGAAACATGAGGCATGATAACTATGGTTTCCCTGGAGCCAAATGATAATCGAATTGGATAACTATAGAAGGAATATCCACAACATCCTTGTGTTGTTGGTTGAATAGGCCTGAGTGTGCACAACTTGATTGAATCACAGTGTGACTTAAACGAACCAACCACTTATTAATGCGCACAGCCTCAACACGATATGACTGTGTGTTTGTTGTGATAAGTGGAAATTGTGAAGTTTGGTTAGTTGCGCTCTGTGTGTAGTATGGGTAGTTCATTTTTATACTCAGTAATACCCTCAAAGTTTTAAGCATGTTATTTATTGAAATTGACCATTGTTGATAACATTCGTGTTGGATATTTGGCTCGTATTTTAAGTCGCATTGAGTTGTTTTGTTTTATAGTGGTATGGTTACATTGCCTTGGAAATTTAATCCTACATAGCCTGTGTCTAAATGGCGGTTGTCGGTTGTATAGTCAATTGTCATTTCAGGCATGGCATGTGAGGTTTTGATTATTTGGATTTTTTACTGCATATGTATATGGGAACGAATATCATTATAGATCTTGATTGGCTCTATTGCAGAAATAGTGACTTCATTATTATTTTGGAACATGACTTTTAAATATAGATGTGGATTGAAGAAACATATGACAGTGGTGGATGTTAATGATTACAGATTGGGAATGAGTGTTGTTGTTGATTGTTATAAAATGAAGAATGTGCGAATAAAGGGAACAAAACCTCTTACAAATTGTGTGAAATACTTATTGTTTTGTAATGGCATTGTGTTGGATATTAATGGATAGTGAACTAGTCAAATACACAAGAATTATTACTCAGTCATCTAATTGTTGGTTGATGCATCTATTCTTACTGCGGAATGTTTTATGGATCACTTGATTAATTTCATGAACATTAATCATTATCCTCCCCTCTCATTATCTCACTTTCCGCTAATTACAAACCCTTCACATATCCCAGATTCACTGTTTCACTCCCTGTTCTGATATTGATTACAACCAAGAGAATTTTCGTGTTAAGTGGATGAAGTGACAATATATTGGGTAGATTGCAGTGAGGTTTTATTTGGTTGATTTACAGTTGATTGTTGTTATCATTGAGTAGT
The DNA here is from genome assembly GCA_032191745.1 of Picea mariana. Classification (NCBI taxonomy): domain Eukaryota; kingdom Viridiplantae; phylum Streptophyta; class Pinopsida; order Pinales; family Pinaceae; genus Picea; species Picea mariana. Next base: position 75,017 of record JASDQU010589816.1, on the reverse strand, counting down.
GACCATTTTTTTCTCCCCTTTCATTATATCATATTTTTGCTCAATACAAACCCCTCACGTTTCCCATAACACTGTTTCACCCGCCTGCCCGTTGATTAACATTAGAACAATTTGTATGGATTGGATTGCATGAGCCTGATACATTCTGAGCCAAATCTATTTCATATTTTTTAAGAGTTGTCATGCATGGCTATTTAAAAGACTATTTGCTAATCGATTACACATGCAGGATGAGTTTTTTCAGTCGGGGAAGCCATGGTCGAGGAAACAAAGGTGGAGGTAACCAGAATCGAGGCCCAAAAAGGCCCAGGTTTTCTATACATTTTGATGTTGAGTTAGAAGAGCTTGACCACTTGTTTCATGCTGGATTCTTTAATTAGATTAGGCAGGGAATAGTCCAACCTAGGCCTGAAATGCCTCCCTTCCAAGCCCCTCAAGACCTCAGTATCCCTGTGCCTCCTCATGTCCCTTTACAACCTGAAGTCCTTGAAAATGATGGGTCGCAGGAGATTGTTCACCCAACAATCTCCTAACACTGTCGCTGACCCAACTTGACTTTGTCTTCTCCTCCACCTTTGAACCCCATTGTCCAAGCTACCCCTAACCACTCGCTAGTGCAATCCTCCCATGCCAGCAAGAGATTGATTACTAAATCCCACCATGCATTTGATAAAGGAAAAGCTATTGTTGCCCCTTCCTCACCCTCCGATGACTTCGAAAAATCTGTTTCTTCACATATGCATTTGAGGGAAGATTGTTCCCATGTGATCAATGAGATAAAGCCTAAAGGATCTGCCCAACCCAAGGACAATTCGGGAAAATCAAGAGGTGAAAGTAGCAACCAAGGAAGGGTTGCATCACAGACTGGAAAATATGGCTTTTGAATTTTATGTTATCTATTGTTTTATGATAGTTGACTTCATGGATTTTGGACAGCATGTTTTATTTTGGATATATAAATATTATTTTGAAATATTTCCAAATTTTATGAGCTAAAATTGCCAAAAGTAAATATGTTGAGGGGAGGCACAAGGTGTTGTGTTTGCTTAACAAATGGATTATGTTATAGCTCTTATGGTTTTTATGAACTAAAGGGAGTCACAAGGGGTCCCACCTACTAGTTGTTATTTATTTATGGCCCTATTATGATTATTACTTTTCCCTCCTAAATAAAGTTAGTTGAGTCTTTAGTTAGCTTAACTAATGAATTGGTTCAACTACTCCAACCAATTCTTACTTGCTAAAAGAAAAAGAAAGGGGAGGAACAAGAGGAGGATAGAAGCAGAAGCATGTTAAGGTTTTCTCTTTGAGTTTATGTTGAGATAATTCAATTTTCATTCATTCATATATTCATCATAGCCTAACTCTCTTTTATGATAGAAGATTCTTATTGTAGACAACAATATTCAGGGCTGAATCAAATCATTCAGACACTTGTTCTTCAGAGGTGTTGATCTATCTTTGATAGTCTTTGTAGACTTGTCTGTTTGTGAATTAGTTTTCATTACTGAAAAAGGCTATTGTGCAGAGTCGGTGATGCAGCAATCTGTGGCAAGCTGATCCATCTTTTAGAGTTCAGTTTTGGTTTTCTGTCAGAGGTCCTTTTGTATGTTCCATTGGGGATGTCTAAGTTTGACTTTGGTCCAATATTTATGTATGAGATTTTGTAAAGAAAATGACTCTTTGGTGAATTGGAATGAAATAAAGGATTGTTTTATGTCTCAATTGTGTTGATTATCATCTTGGTGTCTTTACTTCTATTCTTAAATTTATTTCAGCAACTGATATATTCAGAAAAATACATAAAAAGTGAATTTCCAACAATCTTTTTGTTGATAAAGACTAGCCTAAGCACTTGTAATTAATACTTATGAGTTAGGATATTATTTTTGCTGGCTATAATCATAGGGTGATATTTCCATCTACTTTACTTTAGCCAAGTAAAGTCTGAAAATGCTTGTGTAAGATCAATTCATATATTTTCCTCAACACATCTGTCCTCCCTGATCCAATGATTATCCAATGGTTGTCTAATGGAGTGAATCTCCGTCTTCCACGTGTCCGTACACAGATCAACGACCCATGTTCTTCCTTTGGGATCAATGACCCTTAATCATTTCGGCCTTCGATGCTTCGTAACTTTCCGAAACTTCTTTCCATAAAAACCCCGGAGTGCAAACCTCTGAAATCCATGATTTGGTGACACTTGTTCACTTCCAGATCGACGACTATCATTCGCTCGGGCTAATCAGGCTTCAGCGATGTCAAACCTTTCTCCTTCGCGTTCTCCCGGAGTGACTTTACCTGGAATTCACGATCTTTCGCCACGTGTCCCCTTTCTAGATCTGACGGCTCAGATTCTCTTCGGGCATTCACGATTCAGTAGTTTCAATTCTCAAACTGAAAATGCAATGTAAATTTCCCCGGAGCTCATGATCTGGTGACAATTTTCCCCTCTGCAGATCGACGGCTCTCGGCTCTTTGACCTTTGGGTGTTTCAGTGTTACACCTCAACCTCCTTCTAAATATTACGACCCGTTGACACATATTCCCTTTGAATCTAACGATCCAGATTTAGTTCAACCCTTCAGCTCTTTGGGCTTTGGAAGTTTCAACTTCTTTGTACGCTCATTCCTCCCAAAGAGATTCCACCCGAAATAAATAGATTTCTGCCATGTGTCCTTCCAGTTGATGGATGGTCCCAAATGGTTTTCGGGACTTCAGGACTTTTGCGAGTCCACTCTCCTGCGTATACACCACACTAAAGCTTGTGCACCTTCACGTGATCAGACAACAGTTGATCCTCTGCACTCAGATCCAATGCTTGAGATCTGTTTCCTCCTCTGTGCTTCCTTATGTCACTGGGCGTTGATCTAACGGTCCAGGCTCCTTTCCCACAACCAATCTAACGGTTGTTGTCATTCCTCCTCTTGAGCTTCCACCTTCTCTTGACTTAGAAGATTTTGAAAGTGTTCAAAGTTCTCGGTCTTTGAACTTTCTCCTCCGAACTTGACTATCTAGGGTCTTGCTTACGCTCTTGAACGCGTTGTATCTTCTGAGCTTTAGCACTTAGAATAAGTCTGCTTCCCACGCACTCCTTGCGTTATTCCTTCTGAGCTTGATCTCCTCGAAGATTTCAATCTCCCATGCACTCCTTGCGGTTCTGGGATTTCATCAAACTCAGATCTGAAAGATTTCTTGAAAGGAAATTATTCTCACCCTCTTAGCGTTCTCCTTGCTCGATGCACACCTTGCAGAGCTTCTCCTTACATAATGTTTAGTAACTCTATCTCTCTATGCCTTCCCTGCACAGATTCCTCCTCTAACGTATTCAGTAAACTTGAGGTTCCTCCTTGAGTTCTTATCACTCTGGTGCGCCCTCTTGTCATGTTCTTTTCTGACTCCGTAGATTTCAAATGTGCATTCCTTGTGCTGGATACATAACTTCCAATGTTCTGTTGTGCACTCCTTGCACAGCCTAAAGAACCCAGAATGATACTTCAAAATCAAACAAAGATAAATAAATTTGTCTTCCTACTGCGGATGAAACCTATCATACATCTACAACACATTAACGCACAGATAACATTCATAAAATACAGATAATTCATAAACACATCGTGTGCAGGAAAAACTATTTTTCTTCGTATTAAGATGGATGTATGTTTACAAATGTGTACATAGATTGGACTATGACAGAGTCTTGGTTCTTTCTCCTATTCTAACTCTATCCTGAGTTCTACTTCTGGGACCTATTTACCTGAGATCTCTCTCTCTCTCTCTCTCTCTGACNTAGAAAAGAGGGCTCTACGAGCTTATCCCCTTCACCGCCTTAATGCCATCGTTGTCTCAGTTACGACACCATACTCCTACAGCTACATTCCATAAATGTTTATCCAGACCTGACTATGATCTGGACCTGCTACAGGAAACCATTTAAGGAAACCGTATCCACTACCTGTACAAAGGCATGGCCTGGCATTTATCAACCTTACAACACAAAAATCCATATTGGATCATATTTAAAAATTTAAAAATGGGAGGGTCGGTGCCTCTCCCTTTCTCCATTGTGCGTCTACGTGTTGGCGCATTTGCTGAGGTGGAGTGATGCTCCTGCATCATACTCCACTGCTGGGAAAATCATGAGCTCCTGCTCATGAGCTCCTCTTCTCCAGTGTTGAAATCATCTTGGATCCCAAACTCTTCCTTGAAGTTGTCCTATAGCTCCTCTGCTTTGCTGCTGCTTCTTCTCCTTCTTCCTTGTTGTTGCTGCAAATTCTCTTCTATTCAACTTTCCTTTGTTGACTTCTTCTTGTGCTGACCTCAACATCAGCTTCTTGATTTCTTCTATCATCCTGTCCAACTGCTCCAGTGGTTGGCTCTTCTTATGCACTCTCCTCGGCTGCACTTCCTCCTTATCAATGAGTGTATCGAATTGATCCCCCTTGCTACTTTCCCCATATATTGTGGCCTTAGCTTGCCACCCTACTTAAAACTTCAGGTCTGTTGTCCCATCGCTGAGTTGCTGCTCAGTTTCTCCTTCTGACAGCTTTGCTTCTGCCAGTTCTCCTACTAGCATATCTCCATCTTCCTTTAATTGCTTTCTTGGCTGGTATGCTCCTCCATCTATCTCAAACTTAGCCTGTTGGATATGCCTACTTCTCTCCAGTGTTTCTAGTTCCTCGTGCAGCTCAATGAAGTTGATGTTGTCTGCTTCCTCTTCTGCTGCAGGCTTTAGTGCTGCAGTAATCTCTTATTCATCTTCCTGGCTGAAAATTTTGAGCAATTATGTCGAATGCTATTCTCCTGAAATTTGCATGACTGTCTTATGGCAGCCATCTGTTGGTTCTGGATTATCCACCCAATCCTCCAACATCCTCAATTCTATCTCCCATTGAGTGAGCATATCAACTATGTGCTCCTTTTCTTCTTCTCCTTGGGAAACTTCTAATATCTACTCCTTCATCATGATAGTCACTACTGGATGTCCTTCCTTTGCTGCTACACTTTCATCATGTGCACTGGCCTCCACTCGGTTGTTTGGTAGGAATTATTTGATCCCTCCAATGATCAAAATACTCTTCTAATCCTCCTCCTGGATGGTGAGAGTTTTAAACTTCTCATCATCTTCATTCACATGGTTTGCAAATCCACATGAATATTCACCTATCAACACTCCTTACTGACCTGAACCCACTCCCGAGCTCCTGAGACTTTCTGACAGTCTCACCTTCCTTCCCTTGCCCACCTGGCAATTCAAGATTTATTTTATGCCCACCTGACAGTCTATGAGATCAAGCGATCCCATCTCATTTCCCACCTAGCAATTTGAACTTTCAGCACTGCTCCTCTGGCAGTATGCAAGACCTTCCACTGATCTGTTTCCATTGCCCACCTGGCAACTTGAAAGTCCACTTCTTCCCACCTGGCAGTTTATGAAATCTTTATATGATCTCATCTCCTCCTCATCACTGAGGTGTCTCCCAATTTTTGGTTCATAGATGTGAATCATCTCCTCTTCTGTGTCACTGAGGTTTTCAACATGCCTCAACCACCTCTTTAAAAACTATTGTTGTCCTCTGTCCAACAATCTCTTGACTAACAACTTCACCTTCTTCTTCATGGGCCACTCATACACCCAATGCGCTTTAGCATTTTGTTGCATTTTTAATGTCAACTGCTCCATCCTTGCTCTTATCTCATTGAGCTCCAGATCCATCTCTGGATTGCATTTATGCTTGCGGCCTTCTCTTCGACCACACTCATGGCCTTCAGTAGCCATTTTCATCTTCTACCTGCCCTCTTAGAAAGCCTATGGATCACTCTACATCCAAGAGCATCTCCATCTTCTCTCACAACTCACCTAACTGTTTAAATTTTTTTGCTGCTGCACACATGCAACAATCCTTCCCACAGAGCATCAATACCCTGCTTCCTTTTCACTTGTCATCTATGGGCAAAATTGAACTTATGATACCATCTAATGTTATCAGGTCATCTCCTTTCACCGTCTCTCCTTTGTCTGTTTTCTGCAAACAAATTTTGACCTCTCTCTTCTTTCTTATTCGCCTGAAATCCACATATGAAAATCAGCTCTGATAGCACCTAATGCAACTCCCCTACCTACTCCTTGGGGTTCTATGACCTCCCGGTCTCTGGATCTTTCCTTGTCCTGAGTCGAATTGACACTTCGGGTTCCTCTTTGAACCCAATTTAGCTATACACATGTCCCTTTTTCCTCTTTAGGAATAGGTCCTGTGATCCCCGCACCCTTTGTCTGCTCGCTCTGGGCGCTCTTCATTTCGCGGGTGTTATCCCCTTTCCACTAGCCCCCTCCTTGCATGGTTCCTTGGGCTACGCTCTCACGTGACCACACGATTCCTTGTAATCACTCACACACCTTCAATCCCCTAAAATGTTTCAGGACCTTCAATCTCCCAATCTTGATAGTACCTCTAGATTGACAGTTTAGATCTATTCCCTTGGCATCAATGGACGAGATCTATTTGTGATTCTGGACTTCGGAGATTTGAAATCTCAAACCCTCACTACCTTCATACTCCAATCTTATGGAGTTAACGATCTGCGACCACCTGTCTCCCTGACTCTATGACCATGATCTCCTCCGCGAACCCAACCTTCGGAACTTTCAATTCTCAACTCTTCCTTTCTTCCGGAGAGATTTCTACAAAATGGCTTGATCTCTCACCATGCATCCTTCTAATCGATGGATCTGCTCCTGCTTCGGGACTTTGGCCTCCTCAACCAGATCAACGGTCCTACTACTCCTTCCTCGATCAACGACCGAGATCTTCTCTCGGTCTTCAGACATGTCTTTCCTTCACTTTCCTCTGGAGTCCTAGATCTGGCGTTGTGTGTCCTCCTTCACATCGATGACTCTTGTTGTTTTCAACACTTCAACCTTTGGCATTCTCAAATTTCAACAAATGCAAACCTCCAGAGAAAATCCTTCCGGAGTGTCAGATATCTTGACACCTGTCCTCCTTGATCCAATGGTTATCCAATGGATGTCTAACAGAGTGAATCTTCATCCTCCACATGTCCCTATGCATATCAACGACCTGCGTTCTACCTTTCAAATCAACGACCCTTAATTATTTCGGCCTTCGGCACTTCAGAACTTTCAGGAACTTCTTTCCATAAAAACCCTGGAGTGAAAACCTCCGAAGTCCACGATCTGGTGACACGTGTCCTCTTCCAGATCGATGACTATCATTCACTTTGGCTGTTCGGGCTTTGATGATGTCAAACCTTTCTCCTTTGCATTCTCCTGGAGTGACTTTACTCAAAATTCACGATATTTCGCCATGCATCCCCTTTCTATATCTGATGGCTCAGATTCTCTTTGGGCATTCGCGATTCAACAGTTTCAATTCTCAAACTAAAACTCCATTGTAAATTTCCCCAGAGCTCTCGATCTGGTGACAAGTGTCCCCTCTGCATATCAACGACTCTCGACTCTTAAACTCTTCGAACTTTGGGTGTTTTAGTGTTACACCTCTGCCTCCTTCTATATCTCACAACCCGTTGACACATATTCCCTCTAAATCTAACGATCCAGATTTACTTCGGGCTTCGAAAGTTTCAACTTCTCTGTGCACTCATTCCTCCCAGAACGATTCCACCGGAAATCAATAGATTTTTGCCACGTTTCCTTCCAGTTGATGGACAGTCCCAAATGGTGTTCGGGACTTCAAGACTTTTGCGAGTCCTCTCTCCTGCGTATACACAATGCTAAAGCTTGTGCACCTTCTCGTGATCAGACGACAATTGATCCTATGTGCTTACATCCAACGCTTGAGATTTGTTTCCTCCTCTACGCTTCCTTATGTCATTAGGCGTTGATCTAACGGTCCAGGCTCCTTTCCCACAACCAATCTAATGGTTGTTGTTTCTCCTCCTCTTGAGCATCCACCTTCTCCCGACTTGGAAGATTTTGAAAGTGTTCAAAGATCTCAGCCTTTGAACTTTCTCTTGTGAACCTGACTATCTAGGGTCTCTCTTACGCTCTTGAACGCGTTGCCTCTTCTGAGCTTCAGGACTTAGAATAAGTTTTCTTCCCACACACTCCTTCCATTATTCCTTCTGAGCTTGATCTCCTCAAAGATTTTGATCTCCCACGCACTCCTTGCGATTCTGGGATTTTGTCAAACTCAGATCCAAAGGATTTCTTGAAAGGAAATTCTTCTCTCCCTCTTGGTGTTCTCCTTGCTTGATGCACACCTTGTAGATCTTCTCCTTACATAATGTTTAGTAAATCTATCTTTATGTGCCTTCCCTGCATAGATTCCTCCTCTAAGGTATTCAGTAACCTTGAGGTTCCTCCTTGAGTTCTTATCATTATGGTGCGCCCTCCAGCCACGTTCTTTTCTGACTCTGCAAAGTTCAAATGCGCATTCCTTTCCCTGGCTACATAACTTACAATGTTCTGTTGTGCACTCCTTTCACAGCCTAAAGAACCCAGAATGATACTTCAAACTTAAACAAAGATAAATAAATTTATCTTCCTACTGCGGATGAAACCTATCATACATCTACAACACATTAACACACATACAAAATTCATAGAATACAGATAATTCATAAACACATCGTGTGCAGAAAAAATTGCTTTTCTTCGTATTAAGATGAACGTCTGTTTACAAATGTGTACATAGAATGGACTACGACAAAGTCTCATTTCTTTCTCCTATTCCAACTCTATCATCAGTTTTTCTTCTGGGACCTCTTTATCTGAGATCTCTCTCTCTCTCTCAAGTCTCCTAATTACAAAAGAGGGCTCTATGAGCTTATCCCCTTCACCACCTTAGTGCCATCGATGTCTCAGTTACGACACAATACTCCTACGACTACATTCCATAAATGTTTATCCAGACTTGAATACGATCTGGACCTGCTACAGGCAACCATTTAAGGCAACCCTATCCACTACCTGTACAAAGGCATGGCTTGGCATTTATCAGCCTTACAACACGAAAATTCGTATTGGATCATATTTCAAAATTTAAAAATGGGAGGGTCGGTGCCTCTCCCTTTCTCCATTGCGCGTCTGTGTGTTGGCGTGATGACGCATTTTTTGAGGTGGAGCGATGCTCCTGCATCACCAACCAAGGGCTACCCCAGAAAAGTAAAGAGGAGACAACAGAGAGAAGAGGAGATATGCCTCACAACAACAAATATGGATTTTAAATGTTTTTTTTATGATATTCAGTGATGAAGACAACGTTCAATGATTTTCAACATATTTTGGACAACAAGCTTTATTTTGGATATTTTTGTGGATAAGATGGATATATTACTTTTGGGGGATATGGTCTTAAATTTTGTTGATATTTAAATATTCGACTTAAATGATATCCATGGGAGCTACAAGGGTGTTATATGATCCAAATGATTAATTTTGTATTTTATATTTTATATTTGATGATTGGAAAAGAGAATGATGGGAGTCACAAGGGGTCCCACCTATGTAGTTATTGTTAATAAGACCCTTATTTATATATTATTATTAATTATTTCTTCCCAAACTAATTAGTTAAGTTAATTTGACTTAACTAAAGAAAGTAGTTGAACTACCTCAACTCATTGAGAAAGAATAAAGGTTCAATAAGAGGAAGAGAATAGAAGGAGAACTACAACACTAAGGTTTGCTCCCTAGTTAGTGAGATAGCTTCAGTTTTCATTTATTTATGAGTTTACTTGAAATCCTAATCCTCTTGTTGATAGCAGGGTCTTATTGAAGGTAGTAGTATTCAAAACTGAATCATACCCTTCAACAACTTGTTTTAAAGGTGTTTGATTTATCTTTGATAGTTTGTGTATCCTTGTTGGTTTATGAATTAATTTTCATGGTTGATAAAGAATATCAGATTCAAGTAGCAACATTTTGTGGCAAGTTGATCCAGATCATTAGTTTCATTTTTATTTCACTGTCAAGGTCTTTTTGTATGGTGCCCATCGGAGACTTCTAAATCTGACCTTGGTCCACACCCTCGCATGGGTTTGTAAAAGAGAAATATAGTTTTGTATCTCAGAATGAAATAAAATCAGATTATTATTTTGTCTCATACATGTTTTTTCATGACTTGGTTCTTCCTTTTGCTTTTGTCTCCATGTTTATTTTAATGTAAAATTTGTATACATTCACCTAGCTTTGTTTAGTTTTTATTTTTACATTGTTACAAATATAAATCTATAAAATCCTCCTTGATCCTTTGTAATTGATACGTGTGGATTGAGTGAAAGTTTTGAGGCTATAAACCCCAGGTGACATTCTCAACTATCTTGTCCTAGCCAGGAAAGATCTGAAAATGATTGAGTAAGGTGTTCCAAACCTTTTCCTCAATAATGAGCTAGGTTATTATAAGCTAGAAGGCTTATATGTTTATTAGGTTGGAGAGCCTAGATGCTAAAGGATAGTGAGCCTATTTTTGTATATGTAATCACTCATATCACTAATAAAATACATCGTTGTGTGTAGACTGACCACAATAAAAGAGTATGGGGGAATAAACTCCGGTAAGAAGGGAAAGGGAGGGGGCTGAGATCCTAGGAAAGGAGCTAAGATAGAGGGATTATCTCTAAGGGAATATTATAATATTATTCCTAGAGACTAAAGCATGGATAAATATTATGATATATTAAGTTCTTATGAGAAAGAGAAATGGAATACAAGTGGAGAGAAACAAGCCCTTGGAGGGCCAAGTGTCATCAAGGGCACATGCAAATAAATGTGGGGAAAATAGTCCATTTCGGGGTCACTCAACCATTCTCCCCAGTCACCCTCGGAATTTCACGAGTCACCAGTCTTCCATCGTTTCAATCTGAGGCCTCCATCGCTCGACCTCTGCAACCCAGAAGTTGTACATAGTACTTCCCTGTCATGGGTAGTGTGCCCGTACTGTACCCAAGCCAATAATGTTCCCTAACTATTTTATGTTGATTCCATCTCCGTTCATTTTTGGAGCGTGGTTGTTGTCATCACCTATGCCTTCACTGATACATACCTGGTTGACTAGAGAGATGGATTAAAGAAGTGGATTGTCAGGCCCGTGGGATTGAAGAAGTTGTCAGGCCTGTGAGAGAATTGTTGGGAATTGAGTTCCTGAGGGAGCCCAACTACAACGACAGTGCTCTGAGACTTGATGTCTGTCCTGTTGTTGAATCCCTGGAAGGGAAGTGGGGCAGTCGAAGAACTATTGAGCAGAGAAGGGGCACACTTCCTAGGGTGGGATAGTGATGCAGGAGCAACGCCTTCAAGATCGACAATGCACACGTGGAGGCAAACTGAAGACATTTCAGCAATGCCAGAATTTCAAATTGGGCATTAACTCAGAATTTAATTGGGTTGTTGAGATATTTTGTTGAGCAATTTGAATATTGTAACTTGTTTGAAAAGTCTCTAAGGACTGTAAGAAAATGAAGACATGGAGTGTTGAATCTATATGATAGTAATTAGCAGTTATTGCAATAGGACTGGGTAGGTGTTAGTCTTGAATTCTGAGATGATAGGTTTCAGAACAGGACGAGAGAGCTCAGAGAGTCGGTCCTTTCATAGATTTTGAAATTGCATTGTAATGGAGAAGGGGAGTAGAGAAATGTAGAAGATTAGTATGGATGAGTAACAATAGGAGAATACAACAGAGTAGAGAAGAAACACTATGTAATTCTTGTTTTTATGAGTAATAGAACAGACAGAATTGTCTCAAGTTTGGACTGTGTTCATTTGAAATATGGTTGAATGAATGTTATTATGTATGCATGATTGTTATCAGTTTATTTTCATGTATGAGTGATCGGAAGGTTTGTTGTATGAATTTGTAACGAAATTGGATAAGTTTCAATTGTTTTTCTTCCGAACCTTGTATGCAAGGTGTGCATCCCAAAACGAAAGGTGTGTGTTGACCGAGTCTCGGAACGACTCAGAGAGGGGTTCAGAAAAAATAGAGTAAACTTGAGAATCTAGGTGCAAGGAGTGCATAGAGTCTAGAAGTGGCCAAATTTCAAAGGATACGCATAGAAGGACGCCAAGTGGGCGGAAGGTATTTTATTTTCAAGAAAATTCTTCGAATCTGAGTTATTCGAAATCCTCAAATGCAAGGTGTGCGTAGAGGGTTGAATCTTCAAAAGGATGAAGCTCAGGAAGGGCAGTGCGTTTGTGCACAGATCTTTAGGAGAGAAGAGTTGAAGGCTGAGATCTTCGACACTTAGAAAATCTTCTAAGTATGAGAGACAGAAAGCTCAGGAGGAGAATCACTGCAAGCATCAAATCTAGTGCAGAGGACCGAAAGCCGTCAGATCTGCAGAAATAGCGTGAACCTTAATGTTTCATGCCCAAAGGAGGATTTCGGCATTTCAGCATTCAGAGGAACAGATGTGGAAACTCCTTCAAACTCATGACGTGCGAAATCCCGATGGGAACTCAGACCGTCAGATATCAAGGAGGACATGTGTCAGCTGATGAAGAAATCAAAGGAGGGACACATGGCAGTCGGGCAACATTTCATTGAATCGCAACTTGGATCAGTCAAGGGGAAGGACTGTACAAATTCACGATTCGTGAAATCACGACGTAATCGTGGTCGTTGATCCAGGAGAGATCTGGACCGTTGATCATCCAGGAGGAGTTTCAGGATTTCAAGAATTGGCATTTCAGCATCCGGGAGTTCGAATGAAGGAGGAATTGTGAGAAGTGAAATCCCGACTCGCGAAACCGCAAAACCATCGACACTGTTGATCAAAGAGGACGCAAGATCCATCGGATCTGGCCTGGAGAGGAATCAGGATTCAGGGTTTTAGAGGTTGGGGTGTTGGGTTTGCATTACACCACTAATCCTGAAATTGTGAAATGCAAAACAACCTATGGTTGTGGACTGGGTCATAGCATCATGGTCATATGCAGGAAGGGTCACACGCCAGAGATAAGGAGGGAGCCAAGGCTCGTTAAGCCCTTTCGGGATTCTAGAGTTGGAGACTCCGGGTGGCTTGAACGTTGGATTTATGAAGTTGTGAACCACGACGAGTGCCTATTGGATAAGGCATGTGGTCATAGCTAATGATCACATGGGGGTAAAGCTCGCACTTGGTTCTCAAACACACAGGTGGGTTTCAATAACAGGACCTGTGGATTTGTTTAATAGAGGTTCCAACAGGAATCAAAGAGTTGTTCCAATTCAAGGAAGGAGAATGATCCAGTGACCGGGAGGTCAACAGACCCTACCGAGGTAGGGGGGCTGCATCAAGTGGTATCAAAGCTAAGATTCAAATTTGTTTGCAGATAGTAGACAAAGAAAAAAGAGGAAGGTTGGTACTATTTGTGGTATCAAAGAAGTTTTCAAATTTTGTTCGTAGGTGACAAAGTGAAGTCATGTCGCCTAGAAGACGTAGAGAGAATGTAGAGATGGAAGAAGAGATGAGGTGACTCATAATGAGATTAGACGCCATGGAGACATCACAGAGAAGAGCACCAGATGCTGGTGATGTCAGTGAAGATGAAAGTAAAGAAACAGAGGTTGAGGAAAATGTAGCTGAGGACGCTGCACAAGCTCGCTTGATACAAGTTGTTTCAAGAATAGGATCTAGAGCAAGGATAGAGGTACCTATGTATGAAGGCAATCTGGAAGTTGAAGAATTTTTAGATTGGGTACGCACTATGGAAAAATACTTCGATTACGAAGACATCGAAGAGGAAAAGATGGTGAAGCATGCAGTGAGCAGACTGAAAGGCCATGCAGCATTATGGTGGGATGAATTACAAGCCGAATGCAGGAGAAATGGTAAACGGAAAATTAAAAGATGGGATAGGATGGTAGCTAAGTTGAAAGCCAAGTTTATCCCAAAGGATTACCAGATCAATATTTACAAAAGATTGCAGAACCTAAAACAGAGAGGTTTATCAGTGAAGGAGAACACTGAAGAATTTGACCGACTGAACATCAGGGTTGGACATAAGGAGAATGAAGATGAGAAGACAACCAAATATATCAATGGGTTGAGATATGAATTTCAAGAGGAGATCAGCATGATGTCTGTCAGTAAATTCGAGGATGCCTATCAAGCAACCTTGAAAGCTAAGGAAAAAATGGCCAGGAGGCAAAGCCAACGAAGCAGAGGCGGAAGCTCAAGCAGAGGCAAAGGAACCAGCGGAGAGAAGTTCCAGAAATCGAAGCCTGAAGCTGACAAACATCATAGTCACCATGAGAAGGGTGGAAGCTGCAAAGGACATCATGGCAGAAGAAGTTCTTTTCCCAGAGGTAGAGGAAAAGGAAGAGCCAGAGGAGGCGTAGTCAAGTGCTATACATGTGGAAAAGAGGGGCACAAATATTGGGAATGTCCCGACAGAAAAAGAGAAGGTAGAGAAGCACACATTTTCGAAGCATAGAAGCATGTGGAAGTAGAGGCAACAGACAGAGGAAGAAACCTCATGAGGAGGAAAGTTCTTCTTAAACCAGAGAAGGACTCAGAGGAACCAGTTCAGCGAACAAGCCTGTTCAGAACTGCTTGCAAGATGAAAGACAGAGTTTGCAAGGTGATCATAGACAACAAGAGCACTAACAATCTGGTATCCACAGAGATGGTCAAGAAGCTGGAATTGAAGAAAAATACAAATCCAAAGCCATACAAAGTATCGTGGTTGCAGAAAGGACATCAAGTCATGGTAAGTCAACAATGCCAAGTTGAATTTAAAATAGGAGGTTACAAAGATGAAATATTATGTGATGTAATTCCTATGGATTTCTGTCATATTTTATTGGGGAGATCGTGGCAATATGACTGAAAGGTTATTCATGATGGAAGGAAGAATACCTATACCCTAGAGAAGAATGATAGGACACATATGTTGTTACCCATAGAAGACAAAGAGCAAAAGACAGAAGCTATTTCAAGCATACTTCTCATGAGTGGGAAGGAACTCTTGAATGCAGTCAAGAAGGAGAAAGAAATGTAGTTTGTTGTAGTAAGGAAGCCTAGAGTTATCCTTACGAATACTTCTGTAGAATATTTTCCTATAGAAATCCAAGAAATGTTAGAGAATTTTGTTGATATAGTCGTGGATGAGTTACCACACTCATTGCCACCTATCATGAGAATAAGCCATCACATTGACCTTATTCCAGGAGCTAGTTTACCAAACAAAGCAACTTATAGGTTGACACCTAGAGAGAATGAGGAAGTCAAAAATCAAGTCCAAGAGTTGTTGGATAAAGGGTTAGTTAGGGAAATCCTAAGCCCATGTGCAGTACCGACTCTATTAAGTCCAAAGAAGGATGGAGGATGGAGAATGTGTACAGATTCTTGAGCCATCAACAAGATTACCATTAGGTACATATTTCCTTTACTGAGGATGGACAATTTGATGGACTGTTTGAGTGGAGCAAGCTATTTTTCCAAGATAGACTTGAAGAGCGGATATCATCAAATAAGAATGAGAGAGGGAGATTAATGGAAAACAACATTCAAGATGAATGAAGGATTGTTTGAATGGTTGGTCATGTCATTTGGGTTGACAAATGCACCAAGTACATTTATGAGACTGATGAATGAAGTGTTGAAAGACTTCATAGGAAAATTTGTCATAGTATATATGGATGACATACTTATCTTCAGTAAGGCAAAGGAAGAACACTCAAGACATTTGACATCAGTGATGGAAAGGTTGCAGTAGGAGAAATTGCTGATAAATCTGAAGAAGAGTTCTTTTATGAAGAAGGAGCTCATATATTTGGGTTTCGTAATCTCTTCAAATGAATTGAAGATGGACGCAGAAAAAGTGAGAGTGATCAGAGAATGGACATCGCCGAGCAACATATTCAAGGTAAGAAGTTTTCATGGGTTAGCAAGTTTTTATAGGAAGTTTATCAGAAATTTCAGTCGCATATTTGCACCCATGTTGGACACTATGAAGAAAAAACACAAGTCCTTCAGTTGGACAGAGGAAGTTGAAAGAAGTTTCAAAGTGTTGAAGTAAAATATCACAGAGCAGCCAATTCTGGTCTTACCAGATTTTGGAAAAACATTTCAGGTGAGATGTGACGCAAGTGGATTAGCTATTAGAGCAGTCTTGAGCCAGGACAATAAGCCAGTTGCTTATTTCAGTGAGAAACTGAATGACGCCGAGCAAAAGTATTCCACGTATGACAAGGAATTTTATGCAGTGATTCAAGATTTGAAAAAATGGAGGCATTATCTAATTCCTAAAGAGTTTGTATTGTACAATGATAATCATGCTTTGAAATTTATTACTAGGCAAGAAAAGTTGAATCAGAAACATGCAAAATGGGTAAATTTATGTAGAATTTTACTTTTGTTATTAAACACATTGCAAGAACTGCTAAAAAAGTTGTGGATGCTTTGAGCAGAAGGAGTTTGATTGTACATGAATTCTAGGTGGAGACATTGGGGTTCGAACACCTCAAGGAGATGTATAAAGAAGATGCATATTTCAAAGAAGCTTATGAGGCATGCAAGAATCCTTTGTTGGGAGATAGAATCCCATGGAATGAATATTTGATTAACGATGGATTATTGTTCAAGGGAAGCCAATTATGCATTCCAAAGTGCTCAATGAGAGACAACCTACTGAAAGAGAAACACAGTGGAGGTTTAGCTGGACACTTTGGTCATGACAAGACATTTGCATAGTTGAGAAATTCATATTATTGGCCGAGCATGAGAGCAAAGGTGAAGAAGTTCATGAACAAATGCAGAATTTGTCAATATGCAAAAGGAAGACAACAGAACACTGGTTTGTATCAGCCATTACCAATTCTAGAAAGGCCATGGGATGTAATCAATATGGATTTTGTTTTGGGATTGCCTAAAACTCAAAAAGGGAGTGATTCCATATTTTTTGTAGTGGAGAGCTTCTCGAAAATAGCACATTTCATACCATGCCAGAAGACAAGTGATGCCACACACATCACCAATTTGTTTTTCAGAGAAGTAGTAAGACTACATGGATTGTCGAGGAGCATAGTTTCAGACAGAGACACCAAATTTGTAGAACACTTTTGGAGAAATATATGGAAGAGGCTGGGAACCAACTTATCCTTTAGTTCAGCATATCATCCTCAGATAGATGGACAAACTGAAGTAGTAAATAGAAGTCTCAGAAACTTACTAAGAAGTTTAGTCACTAAGCAAGGTAGACAATGGGATCAGATTCTGGCACAGGCGAAATTTTCATTCAACAATTCAATGAACAAGAGCACAGGAAAAGTCCATTTGAAATTATGTATGATATACAGTCAAGAGGAATTAAAGAGTTGAGATATTTGAGTCAAGATGAGTTCAGAAGTGTTGGAGTAGAGGATTTCGCAACAGAAATGCAGAAACTCCATGACAGAGTCAGAGAGTAGCTAGAGGACAACAGTCAGAAATATAAGAGCAGAGTTGATCAAAAGAGAAGAGAAGTTCAATTCGAAGTTGGAGATGAAATTTTAGCTTATTTGAGAAAAGAGATATTCCCAAGGGGAACATACAACAAGTTAAATATGAAAAATATTGGACCATGTAGGATTCTCAGAAAATTCGCAGCTAATGCTTATGAGATTGAGTTGCCAGAAAATGTTGGGATATCACCGATATTCAATGTTGCAGACCTATATCCTTACAGAAAAGATGAAGCAGAAGAATCAGATGATCATAAAGAAATTCAGTGGGAAGAACAATTGCCCACAGCAGAAAAAAACCTTAGATGGAGAAAATTATCGAGCAGAGGGATGGAAAGAAAACCAGGAAAAAGACATATCCTGAGTATTTGGTGAAATGGAAAGATCACCTGATAGAAGGTGCAATTTGGTCACAGAACCTGATATTTTGAAGCATGGAAAGATAGTATAGGAGCTCATGGACAAGAGTCCATGAAATTTTTTAACCAAGGGAGTATGATGCAGGAGCATCGCCTTCAAAATTGACAGCGCACACGTGGAGGCAAACTGAAGACATTTCAGCAATGCCAGAATTTCAAATCGGGCATTAACTCAGAATTTAATTGGGTTGTTGAGATATTTTGTTGAGCAAT
>JASDQU010589816.1:30730-41735 GCA_032191745.1 Picea mariana | reverse complement strand
CTTGTTGGAGGATTGTATTTAGGGTTCTTTTTTTGTTTGGAGGGGGGGAGCTTGTTGTGGTTTTGCTGAGGAGCTTGTAGAAGGTTTGTCACAGGGGGCATCGGGGTTGTTGGGGATTTTGGGCTCAGAGGGCCAGGAAACTGCAAGGGTTCATGGAGCTAGGGAGTCGGAGAGGCTTTGTTCCTAGCTGGCTGGGAGAAAAAGATTCAGTTTTCAGGCAATTTCAAGCAGTTTGCAACAACACGAAAGCAAACGAAAAACTTCTTCTTCAAGAGGTATTTTTCCAGTATTAATTTTGTTAAGAATGAAAGTTACGATATGAATTTATGTATGGAAAATGTGTAATATGTTTTGTAATCTGTTTATGATTATTGTGGACTGTAAAATTTTAGAATTTGATGTTTAAATTGATTAATTGCTAGAACTTAAACATAAATTATATAAATCTGTTGTAATGCAAAACAAAAATAGAAATTAGATGTTACAACATAAACTTGTTCATAAGGATTCTTTATGAAAAGAAAAGTAATTTAGATTAAAATTTACTATTTAACTTTGAAGCTTAGTAAATGATCTTACATTTTTTGATATTATTTTCATCATTATATGTTCATGATGTTGATTGTTATGTGAGTTGGTTAAATATGTAAACATACATTTCTTAATTGAACATTAATACAGATATGGATTCTTATATGAATTGTGGTGTATATGCATGGATATGAGTTATTGGTGAACTAAAATACAAGTTGATGAGCTATGTGATAGTCAAATGACTGTAGTGTTGAGGTAACTTGGATGTCATAGACATAAAAAAGATAAAGTATGCTATGAGTTTCACTTATTATTTAATTTATGATTCAAAATATTGTTATGATCTGTGGTAAGTGTAGTTTTGACAGGACGCACAACTTGCCTAGAGTGGTTGTTTGATGACGTGACTCTAAGAACTATAGTTGCACATTATGGCTTGATGTAGTGTGTTGGCCTTAATTCCATAAGGAGGGGTGGAGGTATTTCCCACTGTTTACCCTCTGAAACTTGGAGTCGTGGGAGGGTTGTGTGAAGTCACGCTCCCCTAGATGTGTGATGGAGACTACTAGTTTCCTGTTGGGGAAGCTTGGTTGAGATGTACTTCCACTTACAGGTTCTATCTAGAGTTAGGTCAATATAGTTGATGCTCTAGCTTAGTCCAACAGAGGAAATGATAGAATAGAAGATGGAAGTATGTTAGGAAGGAAGGATGATTCGATCTCAGTTGAGAAAAATGTTATGGGATTAGTCGTGCCACTCTTGATTTCTCACTTTGTTCCAAAACACTCATTATGATTTCCTTTTTGATATTCTAAGTGTCTTGATGAATTATTGTAGTTTTGTTTGTTATAATTACTAAATGACGCATTTGTTGTCCTAGATGCCTTACTGTGATCATATAGGAACTATGCACTAGAGACATTTCTTGTTTAACGTTAGCACATGTGTAGGCTTTCTGTCCGCTAGCTATGCACACGTAGTCTACACATGTACACTAGTATAATTAATTAATGTATTAATTATTAACTAGATTATTAACTATTTAATTTAATGGTTTAATGACTATGTAAATTATATTGCATACACAATATTTAGTATCATTAAATATCTTCTTTGACTTTGATTGATGGTTGGTATGATGAATTAAATGAGTATGATGGGTTGTCATGTACATTTGGGGTAAATTGTCAAGTTGCATTTATAAGCTAGCATGAGAAGAAAGACGTTGCATTTAATTTATTGTTATTTTATGTAATTCATTTATGTTTTAGTTTTATTTTAACTTTTCCCAAAAATCTAGATAAGGGGGACTTGGGGAAGGGGGTATGGAAACTTGATAAATAATGAGAGTTTGGAGCATGTTGGGAGGTTGGAGTTTGTGGAGAATTTGGATAATTCTTGGAAGATATAATTCTTGTGAGTCTTCTTAGAGCATATGTGCTTTGCTTTTCTTGGAGTCATGGGCATAGATGACCAAGAAACTGAAAGGTTTCTTGGAGCTAAGAAGTCGTCTAGGCTCCTAGTTGCCTGGGAGGATTCTGTTTTTTCCCTCTGGGTAAGTGAAAAGAAAAGGAATGCTTGGAAGCACCTTCCTACAACTGACATGGCTACATTGCAAATGGTCATCTTCAACATAATATGGAGGAGGTATTTCACTTGGTGTATTTCGTTATGTTTTTATTTAAATATTTTAATCGTAAAGTTAACATCTTATTTATCTCATCCTCTTATTTAGATTCGTACATTTGGACTCAAATTTGGAATATTTAGCATTGAAAAAATTGTAAGAGTTGTAAATATGTAGTAGGTTATTTCATGTATGAAAAAAAAAATTGTTTACACTAGATGCATGTGTTTAAGTTAGCAAATATTATTGCATAGTACCCATGGGGAAGGGTACTACATTTGGTATTAGAGCTTTGGTTCTAAAACTTGTCAAAGGGGACAATGATTACATTGTGTTTTTCTAAATGAAAACAAACTATAAAATGATAAATTCCACATTTATGAATTGCAGTCACAAAAATGTGAAAGACAAATGAAGCTCTGAAAAGAAATTTATGGTATGTG
Source organism: Picea mariana (assembly GCA_032191745.1). Classification (NCBI taxonomy): domain Eukaryota; kingdom Viridiplantae; phylum Streptophyta; class Pinopsida; order Pinales; family Pinaceae; genus Picea; species Picea mariana. The sequence goes on along the minus strand of JASDQU010589816.1, from coordinate 39,131 downwards.
AACAACAAATACATAAATTAAATGCTAAATTTTAGAGTTATGAATTATAGCCAAATGAATAAATGAAGTGCTCATAAACAAACAAAGAGAGAGTATGACCTGTTAACTTGGAGAAGAATGGGCAATATGTGATGGTGGTAGTGAATGTGTAAATCATTGATAATGATAATGGCGGCTTAGCAACCAAACATAAAAAAAATGGACTAGGAGCACACCTGGTCTAATGATAGTGGACGATTTTGTAAGTGATGCATCAACATGTCATAAATGAAATGGTCAAGGGAGAAACGATTGTTGTCCAATGGATCTGAACTACTATGAGTGGGTTTCACGCTAGAAAAGCTTCATTGATTTTATATAAAGAAGAGCACTAAAACCATAGATTTCATTTAGGTATAGCTAATGAAAGGTTAAAAAAAAAGATCAAACAATTTCTTTTCCATTCATTTGATTAGAATTTTTTTTTTTGGCATACAAGAAGCCCAATGTTAGTAGTTCGTAGGTGTATAAGAGAGGCTGAATAATGAACAAGACCATCACCAGATACCTTTGTCATGATTTTTTTTTCTCCAAGAAGTTTGGAAAATATTCCTGATCCTGGTTGCAATAATTATGCAAAGTAAGCAATGTTAGCACTTGGCCAGCCTATCACCCCTCCATAAATTTTACACATATATTTTAGTTGCGTTGTGAATGGTTTTCAATGCTCACTTTGTTTTCCTTACTCATTAGTTTAACGCTCTGGCAAGAAAATTCAGGTGCCATACATCCTAATGCAATTTGTATTTTTATACTTAGAATCTAGCTATCAAGCATGGGCAACAACTTTGCAAGGCATAATATGCAACTTTAGGGTTGCAATTCTCATCCAACAAAATATTGTTGAACTTTATGTTATAGTGTATGACTGTCGCTCTGCAAGCATGGTGAAGATGTGCAAGCCCCATTGCATTCCCCAAAGCTATATTAAACCAACATGACCAACTTAACGATGGATCTGTTTGGGATCTTTCATGAATTTGACTATACAAGCTTCCACTTTGAATGTAGTCATATATGAGAAGATGTAATTGTGGCATTCACTAGATTCAAATGATTGATTCTGCGTAAAATTTGTATCTCCTTGTCAAAGTCTTCTTGTGATTTAAACAAACTAGAAAACATCAGTTTCTTTATAGCAAATATCCTCCCATCCCTTAGGACTTCTTTGTACATAGTCCCAAAACCTCCCCTTCCAAGCTCACAATCTTTGTTAATCAATGCATGAGCACTGGTCATCCAATCCTCAGATGCATGATCCAAGTTGGGTGTAAACATAACCAGTTTTCCTAGACCCATATCAGTGGAAGAGACTGTGAAAAGATATCAAGCATAAGATTCATCAATCTTGAACTCGAATGTGCTCTTATATTCAGGATGGTCACTGCAACTACACCAAATGCAATTGCAGCTACTATAGATATTGCAATTATTGCAGAAGCACTAAGAACAATTATGTTGCGTCTAGAATTAATCACTTGAATCCCTTCTCCGGTTGGAATCCCACTTGAATTTGGATTTATAACTATTGGCTTAGACATAACCATGGGACAATAAACATTCACTCCTGATCCGCATAGGCCTGCATTTTCCTTTGAGTGAAGTCCTGTTCAATGTCTTGAATATACCACCTATTGGTATCCTCCCTTTAAGCTTGTTGTGGGAAATGTTTACTGATAATAGATGACCCAAGTTCCCTAATTGTTGGGGTAATTCTCCAGTAATAATGTTCATTGCTAAATTAAGAATTTTTCAGGCAACAAAACTTGTCTAATTCCTTGGGTACATTTCCAGTCAAACTATTGTGTGCCAAACTCAACAAAGACGGAGATGAACACTCCCTAATCTCTGCAGGAATTCGTCCGTATAAAAAATTTCCATCCAGTTGGTTCAGAAAATTGCCATCACTCCACAGTCTAAGATGAACACTCACCAAGACAAAGGTGCTACAATTATTGTTCTTGATGAATGTAATTAAAAAATAGTTTTTTTTTTTTTTTTTTTTATGTCGGGACATCACCATGCTATTTATTCTATGAAATTTTTTTTCTCCAAAAAAATTCACTTTATATTAGAGATGTAATATAAACTGTTCATCAACCAGAAAGTCATTACAAAATAGAATTTTCAGGACCAATCAGCGAGATCATTCAACTCCCATTATCGATGTTCCCATCTCCGGGAAGGAGTGGAGCCACAGAAAAATATGCAGCAAAAGATTCATCCAGGGGAAATGTCAATAGACGAGCTCACCCTCCTAAGATAAGAAAAACTGAGAGCCCAAAAACAAAAATCTCAACACGTCCTAGCTAAGAAAGATAGCTACGCACAACATTCGAACAACAAAAAAACTAGTAAAGGTCTAAGAAGAGGTGAGGCCCTTCATGCTTCTCAATGCATTGGTAGAATGTGAGCTTCCCTGGGGTTTTGTTGAGTGCCAGATTTGAAAGGTTGTCCGCTTCTCGATTTCCTTCTCTGTATACATGATCAAAGGTGATTTTTTGAAAGGAAGAGATTAATGCACTTACTCGCTCCTTCCAGCAATCCAATGAGATAACCTGTAGTCGGCCTTTACCTCGCATCCAGTATATAATAATATTAGAATCACCTAAGATATGTATCGACTATATGGACAACCTATTTTCCAAGGTAAGCAACGCCCATGCTCCTAGGAGTTCCGCTCTTGTATTAGAGCCTAGACCGCAATTTAAGAACCATTTGTAGCTGCAATTCTCGCTGATTTTTATAACCCCACCTGCTCCACTATTTAATCCAGATGAAGCGGCCACTCCATCGAACCATCTAGCTACATTGCCCAAATTTGTCTGGGTCGATCCATTTCTACGCACCGGGGCAATCTTCTCTTGAGTGTGTTCTTTTAAAGCCAATAGTGATAAATGAACTACCTTCAGTGCCGAAGGGCTTTTGTCTTCAAATATGGTCTGATTATGTTCCCTCCACAGATACCAACAAGTCAAGGCTGGTAAAGACTGCAATTTTGGTTTTGTAACACTCCAATGCTTAAAACATTGATTAATATTGTTTCCTATCCAGCTGCCATCAAATTTTATGGCCGATTTGAGCTTCAACCAAACATCCGCCGTGAAATCACAATCCAAAAATAAATGTTGAGTGGTTTCTTCGCTCCTTTTACATAAAAGACATATGCCCGGACCCCTATGATCTCTGCGTTGTAGATTCCTCCAGGACAACAATTTGTTCTCTGCTAATAACCAAATAAAAAGTTTTACCTTCAGAGGCACAGTCCAACCCCAAGACGCCATCCACCAGCCACCAGATTTGTATGTCTATTTCAATTTTTCTGTTGCCATATATATGTTCTTAACCGTTATCATACCTGATTTATTACCACCGACCCATTTTAGGGAGTCTGATAGAACACCGTTATTGATGAGTTCACTTCTGTAGAGTTTCCATTCCGCCTGTAGATGCCCTGTCAAATCAAGATCCTCACTTGTGTACCAATTCGTATTGATCCTCCCCACTTGTGGAATTTTCTGAGCCTGAAAGAGATAATATATCCCTTTTTTGTTTAAAGTAGCAATCAATTCTTCAGACAGTAAGGCCGCATGCCCCATATCCAGGATGCGATCTTTACCTATGACAATGGCGGTTCCATCCCTGGGGCTCCACACGATCCAATGTAAAAGAAGATGAATAGATTTCAGAAGGTATAGCCATGTCTATGATCCTCTTACCTTGTGGATATCCACAGTGTGAAACCAATGATGGACAGATACATGCAGAAAATATTTTGCCTTGAGCACTCGTTGCCATAAACCATCTTTCAATACAACCCTCCAAAGACTGTGAGCCGCCAACGCTCTGCTAAACCCTGTCAGATTCCTCAATCCCCAACCCCCAAGTGACTTAGGCCTTGCTATCAACTGCCAGTTGCTGAGATGGTAGTTCTTCTTTATCTGACAGCGCGATCACAAAAAATTAAAGATAATTTGGCAGATTTTGTTTTGGATCACAACAAGCAAGCTCGCCAAGGTCAGCCAATAGACATGTTGACATTCGAGAACCGCTTTGATCAAGACCAAGTGTCCCCCTAATGAAAACCACCTTGAGCACCAGTGCCTAATTCTCTTTTTATACTTTTCAACTAGCCAAAGCCAATCATTCAAACTATATCTATCAATCTTGAGATAAAAATCGAGGTAATGAAACCCCTCGGAGAGATCTCTAGTATTGTAAGTAAAAACCGAATTCAAAGATTCTAGCATTGAAGGGTTAACACCATAGTAGTGAAAGGTAGTTTTTTGAGAGTTAATCCGAAGGCCAGAGGCATTGCAGAAAAGTTCAAGTATCCTACTGATCTCCTTCCATTCTTCTATAGTATCGGACGTCATAAGAAGAATGTCATCTACAAACAATAGATGAAGGATTTTTATAAAACGAGAAACTTTGATACCTGATAGAAGTCCAGCTGCTTGGCTGTGTTTTAACGCTAAGCTCAAACCCTCCATAATGAGAATAAAGAGAAGAGGCGACAACAAACATTCCTGTTTGAGCCCCCTACCACTGCTGAAGAAATCCAAGGGCTCTCCGTTGATGAGGATCACGAATGTAGCCGACGAAACACAACCCAAAATCCAGTTTGTCGTTGGCAGACCAAAGCCACATTGAAGTAAGACCAGTCTGAGGAAATCCCAACTTATGCAGTCGTATGCTTTCCTTAGATCAATTTTGAGAATTAATTCCTGAAGTTTTTTTTCTTTGATGTTGTGAAGGCACTCCTGAGCAATCCCAATCGCGTCATTTATTTGCTTGCCTTTCAAAAACCCGAATTGTTCCTCAGATAATGAACGAGAAAGGATCGGTCTCAATCTCTGAGATATAATCTTAGAGATCACTTTATAACACAGGTTGCATAATGCTATCGGGAGGAAATCCCCAAAGTTTGTCGAGCCATTAACCTTAGGAATTAGAGCAATGAAGGTAGAATTCAGAGACTTAATTACCTCTCCTTTAATACACGATTCTTCGATAGCTTCCATCAGATCTTTGGCAACCAAGTCAAAGAAAAAAATGAAAAATTCCACACTCCATCCATCGAGCCCCGGGATTTTTTCTTTGGGAAAACCTTTTAAAACCTCTAGAATTTGTTTCTCAGAAACAAGCTTCTCAAGGGCCACTAATTCTTCATCTGTGACCATCCTAGGAAACAATCTTACAAATTCCACTTTATCTACAATCATATTCTCAGCAGGTTCTTGATAGAAGGAACTAAAATACCTTTTAGCTTCTTTCTTTATGGCTTCCTGCGCTTTTTGAATGTGGCCCTGATCATCTTTTATCTCCCACATAAATTTTTTATTGCGCCTGTAGCTAGTGTAATGGTGAAAGTACTTTGTATTGCTATCACCGCATTGGATCCAGACTGCTCTGCTCTTCAACCTCCAGCGTGCCTCTTCCTCCAACAATAGCTTATTTCATTCCGCTTCGAAAGCTTTCAGCTGTGACCCCTCTTCAGAACTTAAAGCCGCTTCCCAGCTAGTCTTTGTAAGAGTAGTGATCTGTTCCTCGAGAGAATTAAGGGCCCGATTTTCTGCTCTTTTTTTCTCTGCTAGCCATAACTTTAATCTTACCTTAATATTATGAAGTTTCTGGGCAAGCCTTCTTTGGGCCCCTATGACACCACTGCCCTGTACCGAACTCCATTCCGCCTTTACTAGTTCCCCAAAAGAAGCTTCACCCAGAACTGATGGATTGAATTTAAATAAAGAAGCAACTGTGAAATCACCTCTTTCAATTTGAAAAAAAACCGGGGAGTGGTCCGAAAAGTATGGATGAACAACACAGGATCAGAACCGAGTTGAATTGACCAAGAGCCCATCCGATGCATAAAACCTGTGGAGCCTCTTCTGAATACTATGACTCCCACTCCTGCCATTACACCAGGTAGGCACAAGGTCTGCTGGTTGAACATCCATCAGGTTATGTTTGTCAAAAAGATTTAAAAAAAAACTCTGCCAAGGGATCCGGTAGTGCGCTTACTCCCCAGATTTCTTCAAGACTGGTTGTAAAGTTTAGATCTCCAGCGATAATGAGGTCGTCCCTATCCAAAAGACCCCTTGAGTCCACCAACTCCCAAAACTTTCTTCTCCCAAAACAGGTTTCCCTGAAAGTGCTCGGCATCACCTTCTGAGTCTCCGGCATTTATTTGTGTACATTTATGTACGTGATTATTTCTCCAATAATAAGCCTTGCTGCTGAAATTTTCTCCAGAACAATATTATTTGTAACCTCTGTATATTTATGTTATTTATTTTCAAAGTTGTTCTTTTAAATGTTCCAATTTGTCACGAGCAAGATAGATCAGCTCGTAGATGAAAGAGCGAGGGTATTGTTTGTTTTGTCGAGGTAGTCGAAAAGCTTACGACGACCCCATCTCTTTGTTGAGAAATTACATCTTGTGAAATCTATCTCACCCAATCCTCAAACATAAAAATTGCAATAACTCTTTGAACAACTTGGATTTTGGTTGTCTCTGACTTAAATAAGGAAAATCCGCCACCTGGTTGAATATATTCACAATGTATGTTCTCGGATAGTAATTCAATTACTCTAAGGCTTCCTCATGGTCAAAATGCATGTGGGCACACCATAATTTGTAAATGTTCTTCAACAAATTGTGATAAGCAACACTTAGTGCTACTGGTTACTTTTGATACCACCTTTTGTTATGACTCTGGCTAATTTGGTATGCTATGGTTTTCACTAGCCATCAAATGCTCAATAAATGGCACGTTCCTCCTTTCCAATGGTGGAAAGCTCATCATTTTAAAGAATGTTGTACATGTACCTTTTCCTTTAGCGTCTGCCTTTTAAAATTTTAGCCATGGACAATAATTCGAATCATCAATTAAAACTTATAGCCTTGCATACAAAACAAATTTATAGTCTCCGCTATTTATCCTTTGTAGCTTATTCATGGTATTTTATTTCAATAAGGACTCAAAAATGTCTTGGGCCATATCCATTTACGAATATATCATAAGATGGTAAGATGGGTTCTTTATGTTTGGAAAGTCATATGTATATCAGGTATGTACGTAATGGATCAAGACATAAGGTAAGTTAATCCCTCTTTTAAAGATAAAGTGGGGACCAAAATTCCTTTATTTAAAGGATGAAGGTGTACATGGCAAGGAGCATGGAGAAAGTGATATAGTGAGATATATTTGTTTCTGGCATAGAATAATGTTAGGGTAATAATCTAAAAGGCATGGCATATCAAATATGTAATAATGTCAAATAAAGGTATAAAGTATATCTCATGAGTATAAAATATGAGAGCATTAAGAATGTAAAAATGGAAAAAGGGTTAACTTTAGAATTGGATTAAAAGGTGCGGCAATTCTAATAGATATTTCGTCAATTTTTTGCCAGGTTCATATCAGTATTGCCAAACTTGTATCGAACCTTTCATGATCTATAGTCTGTGCAACTTCAGAACTGACCAATGACCATCAATGTTTAGTCATTAGAAAATACTCATTATAATCAATAAAACATTCTTGAATGGCGAAAAACTTGAAGATATAATTGAGCTATCTAGGGTTCAACTAGATTGGTGAACTTTTAAATATTTGGTAGCAGCTCGATGAGAGTGCACAAGATTTTGCGCAATCAAATGTGAAATGAGAGGGAGCTTGGCAACGCTTTGTCGGCTAAGTACTGTTGACCAAAATTGTAGTCAACAGTGTGCACTAAGGACAATGCGCAATTGTAGGAGAAGGGGAATGTAACATCTCTGGTATAATCCCCAATTTAAAATTGATTGGTGTAGATATAGTGTGTGGCTACGACCAAATTGATGTACATNCATATGATAAAGGGAGATGGACAAAGATTGGGGTTGAATTAATCCACAAGAGAGGGGAGGGTCTAGGAGAATGTCTAAGAGAGGGGTCCAAGGGGAATTACCCTTATGTATTAATTCCACCCATATTCTTGAATTTTATTATCATTATGTATTAAACTCTATTTCTAATTGAATGTCTCCAAAGCCAATCATTGAATGCATGTAAGAGGGTGGGTGTGAGAAGTCACATCCCATATTTATTGGTAGCATGGGGGTTTAGTGCAATTAGCTTAGGGAAGTGTGTGAGTCAAGCAAGCAAACCAAAGGGAAAAATTCATATGGGTTGTTACAACAGTTTTAGACAATCAGTTTTTGGGCATGAACAACAAGTAGAGAGCAGGAAAGAGAGCTTGGAGTTGAAGCATCCATGGAGGGAGAATTCTAGAGCATGCTGGAGCGTTTTGGAGTTGAAGACTAAAGAGCCAGGTTTTCAGGCTTGAAGAGTGGAATCATGTGTGAGTTGCACTG
>JASDQU010589815.1:26572-47670 GCA_032191745.1 Picea mariana | reverse complement strand
AAATAGAATATAATCTGTTTTGTTTGAATTCACTCAAAAATGATTTCATTGGTTTTGAATTGTCAAAACGATTATGTCTGTTTTGAATTAGTAACAAAAGAATTATTTGATAGATCACACACACTCTTGTTACCATTCGATTAATTCAATATGGTTTCGTTTGTTTCAAATTGGCATAAAAGATTTGGTTTGTTTTACCAAGAATGATTGGCTTTGCTGTGAATTAGTAATTAAGATTTGTTTGATTCACCGTATACATTCTTGTTATTATTTGGATTCATTCAATCCGATTCTGTTTGCAAATAATGATCAGCTACAGAATCGTAAGATTCTGTTAGCTAGTCATAAAAGTTGGATTTTTTGATGATTTTACAACTGAAAATTGTCTAAAATTGTCTATTCTTGTCCATCTACAGGTGTACACGAATTTCAATGGGAATTGAATCTGCTGTGGTAGTTTAGAACATGCTTTTGTTACACATTTTTTGTTTTAGGTTGTTAGTCTTAGGCAGAAATAGGAATCTGGGAGATTGTTCCTAGATTTTTGCAGACAATTTTTGATAATTCCCATACGGATGTTTTACCCTCTGGCCTTTATATACTTATTATTTTTGTAAAGAACCCATCACTGTTGGGAGAACAAAGACTATGGACTTATGATGATACAGACTCGAATGGAAGTGGATCTTTTGTAACAGCTTTAGCTTTCAATTTATCATACTTTCGTTCAAGTTTTGTGCATTTTAATTTGTGATCAAGTTATTGACTACTTTAGATATCAAGATTTGTTACAGGTTGATGTGTTATGACTTAAATTTTGTCCATATTTGATGTGTCTCATTTTACTCATAGCAATCACTCTGTTTGAATTTAATGAACAGAAGGTTTATCTTCTTAATTAAATGAACGATTATATGTAAATCTTCGCACTGGGATTTATCTAAATGTGATGATCTGTAAACTTTAATATTGTTGTTGTTTTATGTCTTGTTTGTTCTATCATTCTTATTCAAAGAGCACTGCTGCTTCCTGTTTACAAGAAGCTTGTGGAAAATTTGGTGCGGGTTTCCTCCCATCAAACAGCTAAATCAAGTACTGTGCACAGGACAAATAGTAAGCGTTACTTCAGGTCAGTTTGTTATTTGCAATTTAATAGCTAATAAATTCGAGAATTCTCAATAGTTTGGATAGGTATATAATTCAGATTTACAGTTAGGATTATTATTTTAATTGCTTAGCTTAGATAGTTTTCATTTTATTCCTTTCTCATAAAAATTATAAAAATTAAAAACAATAGTTTCGCTGTCATAATACATTTTACAAATGATTTTGCAAATTCCGATTAAAATTTGTATTCTATAAATATTGTACATATGTAATTGATATTTAATTGTATTGATAAGATGAACATTTAATTAGTAGAACGATTGCTCTATAACATTAGATAGTAAACTGTATATATATATATTTCAGATTTGTATATAGTTTGTTGTAGTTGCTTTTTTCACTTAGATTAGTTTCCTTAGCTTAGTTTTTCTTTTGTTTTCCTAGGACTTAGATCGGCCAACGTAGCCACTAAATCCATTGGAGTGGATCATCCCAAATGGTTTGGGTTATTTAGACAACCCCGGACCGGATCCACCCCTCCAGTTGACGAGCGTTCAATTTCACCCGTCAACGGGGTGATAGGGTGAATACTTTATGTGTTTGATCCTATACTGTTTAGTAAGATCCTTGACCAAATTTGAGGTGAATTGTGTTCCTTGTTCAGTGATTATTTCCCAAGGTACCCCAGAACGAGTGAAAATTTCCTCAAAGAGAAAGTCTACAAAAGATTGTTCATTGGCTGAATACAAAGCCTTGGCTTCTACCCATTTTGTTACATATTCTGTGAAGACTAAGATGTAGCTTTTCTTGCGGGACATGGGATTGATAGGTTCTACAAAATATAATTCTCATTTTTCAAATGGTTCGATCACTACTTGGGCTTGCAGTGACATTTCGTCGTCTGCTGTAGGTTTTCCCATTCTTTGGCAATCATCGCAGTTGGCCATGTATTTCTTTGCATATTTGAAGATGGTTGACCAATAATAGACAGATTGCAGAATCTTATATGTTGTCCTTTTGTCAGCAAAATGGCCTCCACAAGGGCCATCATGACAGGCTCTAAAGATATCTTTCATCTCGTCCTCTTGAACACATATTTTGATTACCAAATCAGGTCCAGTTTGGTATAAGCAATCTTCATGGAACTTATAATTGGCACTTAGTTGAATAATTATTTGTTTTTTTCTAGATGACATATTTTGAGGCAGCTTTCTAGTTACAATATAGTTGGCTACGTCTACACACCAAGGGGTGTAAGTAGAAATGGAAAATAGATTTTCATCTGGAAAATCATCATCTAATGGAGTACTGTCACCTGTATGAATAAGTCTAGAAAAGAAATTAGCAACCAAATTATCTCTTCCAGGCCTATCAATGATAGTGACATTGAATTCCTGTAGTAATAACAACCATCTAGTCACTCTAGCATTTGTAACAGGTTTGTTCATTAGAAATCTGATAGTTGAGTGGTCAATGTGCACAAAAACTTTGTATCCTGTTATATAGTGTCTAAACTTGTTGATGGCATGTACTACCGATAAAAAATCCTTTTATGTGACAATATACTTTACTTCAGTAGGTGAGAGATTATTTCTAGCAAAGTATATAGCATAAGGTATCTTCCCTTCCCTTTGTCCCAACACAGCTCCCAAGGCAGTATCTGAGGCACCTATGCAAATATGGAAAGGAAGAGACCAGTTTGGACCTTTCAAAACAGGGGCACTTGACATCTTTGTTTTTAAGATTTCAAAGGAGATTTTCCATTGCTAATCCCAAAAGAATTCAACATCTTTTGTCAACAGTTTGAAAAGGGGGGAAGCTAGGTTTGTAAAGTTTTGGATAAACCTCCTATAATAGCCAGCATGCCCTAAGAAACTTCTAACTTCCTTTTGTGAGCTAGGGCTCTTGATTTGGGAAATAATATCAATCTTGGTAGGGTCCACTCTTATACCTATACCAGAGATGTGGTGACCTAGAACAATTCCTTTAGTAAGCAACATTATAGATTTTTTGTGGTTGAGTGAAAGGTTGGTCTCTTTACACCTAACCAATACCTTCTCCAAATTATCCAATGCCTATTGGAAATCATCCCCATACACCGTGAAGTCATCCATGTATACTTCCACACAATCATTGGTTAAATCAGATAAAATAGCCAAGACAACCCTTTGAAAGGTAGTAGGGGCATTACATAAACCAAAATGAAGAACCCTATAGGCATAGGTTCCCCAAGGGCAGGTGAATGTGGTCTTATCCTGATCTTCTGGTGAAATTTGTATTTGATTGTAACGACTAAACCCATCCAAGATATAAAAATACCTCTTCCCAGACAAAGTGTCTAAGACCTGATCTATAAAAGGAAAAGGAAAGTAGTCTCTATAGGTAGCCTTTTTTAATTCTCAAAATTCCACACAAATCCTCCATTTCCCATTTTTCTTTGGTACAATAACTAATGGGGAGACCCACTTGCTATCTAATATAGGGTAAATGAAATTAGCTTGTAGGATTTTTTGGAGTTCTTCTTTTACTATATCTTTTAAAGCTGGATTCATTCTTCTTTGGGGTTGCCTGATAGGTTTGATCTGATCATTAGTATAAATATGATGTATATAGGTGTCTGGGTGGATCCCTTTCATGTCAGATTAATCCCATGCAAAAGCATCAGATTGCCCTTGAATAATTTGTATCAACTTATGTTGTTGATCTGTTTTAGGCTAGCATTTATATATAAGGAATTTCCAGGACTGATTTCAACATCTTGAACAACTTATTCTTTCCCTTCCTCTATCTGTGAAACAATGGCTACTATAGAAGTGGAAGGGTTCCAAATTTATTGAAATTCAGGGCTAAAGATGTGTGTGTAGTTAGGGAAAAATTGAGGATATAAATGCATGTTGAGTCGGCCAAGAATAGACTTAAGATTTGTTCTTCAATTTTCTCTTGTACTCCTTTTACTTGTTCAAGTGTCAACAAGGGCTGAGTGCAGTCCTCATCCCCATAGGGATTCTCCAACTAGAGAATAAATTCAGTGGCTGGTTGGGCGGGGGGGAAAAGGATAAGTTTTTGACTTTGAGTGCCATTGGAAATTGTCGTTTCTCTAGATCGACAACTAATGAATGCATCAGCAGTGGCCAACCAAGGTTGGCCGAGTACTACTAGATGTCCTGGTTTGGAGGATTTAGAATGAATTACTAAGAAATCCATAGGGTATTCTGAAGAGGCCAATGTAACTGTTATATTATCTAAAGTTCCTACTGGGGTGATGACAGATTTGTCTTCAAGCTCCAACAAAGTTTGTGTTGGTCTTAGGTGTTCTAGTTGTAGTGTTTTCATGGTTTTTACTTTTTAGTAGCCAATTCACATTTTTTATTGTCTTATAAGCTGCCTACACCAATGTTTTTGCAAACATCAATTCTTCGTCGCAATTTTCAAGTAAACGACACTTTTATTGTTGTGACATTTGCACATTTACCTTCTTTTTGTTTTCACGACTGTAAGCGTGAAAACTTGGTCTTTCATAGTCGCCTTAAAATCACTATTTGAACTGTCGTTATGCCCATTGCAGTTACCTTTTATTTATCATTATACATTTGGCAAGATCCCTTGATCGGTACTCATGCTTCGATTGATTGTGTAATTTGGTTTCATTGAGTTTGTAATGCATTGGCATTTTTATTTGACCTACTTGACCTTTGGTTTCATGAAAATACATAGGGGTTATGGTTAAATCCTTCATATATATCTTTTAATATGATACCTATGTTCGTGTTTACAAGATTATTGGCATGTTGATTATATGAAGACCCATTGGCACGTTGGTTAAACTAATGATATGAGCTGTTACAATACATTGGCGCATGGCTAAACATTTGGCATTGGTTTCAATTTGTATGTTGATTAAAAATATGGTATAACATTCATTGCGCGCATTGGTTTATACACTTACCATTGGTTTCATTGGTCGGCCAAGTGACATGAGTGTTGAACTATAATGGGTAGAACAACTATGAGTCGACGGTTGTACTTTGGCAATAACTATTATGCATGGCAGAGATAAGCTCCACCACCTTCGCACGCCGCCATTAATGTCTACCCCTTATCCCTGTTTCGCCTCTGTTAGCCCGAGTAACCCTTTGTGCACTCTACTCCTGTGTATGCCATGACCCAAACCCTGGCTCGTTCACCATGTGCTCGGCTCCATGGCACTAGTGGTGCGAATCGAGCTGAACGGTAGCCAAGCCTTGCTACTATTTGACAGTGCCTGGAAAGACTTGGAGGATAACTGTTGGCTCACCTTCGTGCAGAGGTTTGAGGGTTTTAATCTAGTTGTGGCACAACATTTCGCTCTGACTTTTGATGGTTGTAGAGCCAAGGTGGGCAATATTCAGTTGGAAATCAATGAGGAATTTATCAGTTTTGCTACAGGGTTACCTGCCACGGGCCAGCGTTGGTTCAAAAATTCAAAAGTGGAAGAGGTGCCTTGGACACTTTTGTTTGTCTCGTGAAAGGTCACATCTTGTGACAGAGGTATGCCAATATCCATGCTTAAACCACATGACCTTTTCATAATAATTAATCAATTCGTGACCTGTGAGGGTCGATATGGACTCGTCTTTCTCTACCACCTGCGTTTGTTAATGAATTTTATGGGATACCCATTGAATATGCCCTTTTACTTCCAGCGTAGCCTATATAAAATGTCAAAAAGGTTTAAAAGGGAGAAGGCCGACAGTAGCCTGTTCCACCATGGACTTGTTAAACTTATCATTGTTTATCACTTGAGTTTACATGGTGATAGCTGGAGAGCTTTCATCGCTTGAAATGGTTTTGATGATACAGACCCTGTCCAGGTTGACAATCTTGTGGTAAATGAAACCAAGGTCGGGCCACCCGTGCCCTTCCATGTCCTACTTCCCTCTCCTAAACCCTCGGCTGACCCTGATGTTGACTTACCTGACGCTATAACTGAGAAGTTTGAGACTATTAAAAATCCTGTAAGCAAAAAGCCGAAGGAAAACCCTACTGTTGATGCCAAGGGTAAAAAGAACGCTCGACTGATTTCGAGAATGGATAGGACCAAACCTAAACCCTCGATTGAGCAGAAGCCCATTGTCCTTAGTGAGGATTTGGACTCTGACATAGAGCGTTTCCTAGCCAATGAGTACCCTTACTCATAGGGTTTATGCCCCGAGCCACCTTATGATTTCGTGACGAATCTTCCCCCTTGCCTAAAGAATAATCCTAGATACCCTGGTATCAAACTGCCTAATGAAACCCTTGGCAATGTAATCAAACCCTCACCTACACTTTCGAAACCCACACAACCTTCCTGTGACCAATGTGATTTGTGGTTGGAATGATACTACATCGATGTTCCCCTACTTCAATCGAAAATTCAATCACTGGAAAGTCAAGTTGCAGTGTTGACCAGCCAAAGAGACAAACTCCAAGCAACCGATAGGAAGCATAAGACAATTGCTCCATCGTTTTCAATAATGTTGAATCAGCCACAACCATTATCAACTCCAAATTGTCGTGATCAAGCCTTCTGCTCGTCATACAAGTATGGATTTTGATATCATTTTAGTTTTGTGAATGACTAGGATTAATATAGTGATTGGAATTTGGTCTTTGAATAGCTCTGTTTATATTTCGAAATGGCTCTGTCATAATCTGTTCATCCTGTATATTTTTTTCTTTGCTAAAAATAAATGGAATTTCGTTTTGGATACGTGATTTGATCATTCCCAGTTTAGCCATTGATAGATTTTTATCGGATTTGAATGGTCTTCGTTTCGATTTGACTTGTTCGTTTGTCTGATTCAGTTAACGAAATTGTTGGTTTTCTTTCAATTGAATTCGTTTTGTATCTACTCTGAACAGGAAGCTTTTCACGTTCAATTTAGAATAAGATCATGTTTGGATTTGATTTTGTTATGGTTCGTATGTTGTGATTGACAAACGATTTAGATGAGTTTGGTTGTTACGATCTTTTAATATGTTGTGTCATGTAATCTTCTAAAAATAGGAATACAACTCTGTTCGGTTTCAATTTGGAAAGAACTACTCTGTTTCGTATGAAAACAATGTTCTCATTTAAGTTTGTGCAAATGCACATGAATCGTGGAATGGGTTTGATTCATAACAACTATGTTAAAACCTCAACTGTTCGATTCGCTCTTATTCTGATTAGATTATCCCATATCTTGAGTTGGCAAGATGGTTTTATGAGTTGGATTTGTATTTTAATTGATGCTCTGTTTGATTTGTAAAACGAATTGGTCGACCTAGGTTATCTCTATCAAATCTGGTTATAATTCGTTTGGATAGAACGATTTTGATAAAAGTCAATCGATCTTGTTTGCCCAATTTGCAATAACAAACGATCGGATAATCCTTATGAATTATGTTACCAATTAATTGATCCTGTTATGATTTTATTTGAGTTGATTTTCGCGCCAGTTTGAGTCAATCCACTTGTGGCATGAATCGTTTGCTATGACAATACAATTATAATGATTTGAAAACGATCTTGTTTGGATTCGATCGTATCTCCTGTTGATAAGTCAGCATAAAAATTGCCTACGATTTGTTTTGATTATATCAGTTTCAAATTGATATCAAACAATTTCACAACTGTTGATTATGATTCTGTTCGTTCGATTTTGTGGTAACAAAAGAAACAGAGTACGAGTATCTCTGTATTCATTTGATTGATTTTGATTCTGTTTGATTTCAAATGGTATAACAATTTCAAATTGAATGATTCATTTTCAAATAGCTATTGGATGTTAATTGAATTTAATTCTCTAAAAGATTCTCAACCGATTTTAATGCTGATTCTGTGTCTTATTTAGACCAGCTACAGAATCGTGAGATTCTGTAGCTAGTCTATAGAATTAGATTTTTATCATTTCATTAATAAAGGATCCTTCTAACTTGTCCATTTTTTACCCTTTTCAGGTAAATTCGAATTGCATGGGACTTGCTGGACAGGCTAGGGGAATATTTGTGTGTTTTAGTTTTATTTTAGGCTCCTAGTTTAGTTAAACTTGGGATATTTTCCCAGATTTTATGTAAACAGTTTTATAACTTCCACAGGGATGTTTTACCCTGTGGAAGCTCTTTAAATACTTATTATTTTTTGTAATAAGGGGCATCCTCACTTGTGGGAGAACCAGGCTATGGATTCCTAATACAAACTGCAACAAAAGTTGATGTTCTGCTACAACTTTCGCTTTCATAATATCAATCTTTTGTTTCAAGTTTATGCATGTCATTAGCAATTGATTATAGACTACTTTATCTATCATAGTCTTTTTCAAAA
Source organism: Picea mariana (assembly GCA_032191745.1). Classification (NCBI taxonomy): domain Eukaryota; kingdom Viridiplantae; phylum Streptophyta; class Pinopsida; order Pinales; family Pinaceae; genus Picea; species Picea mariana. Next base: position 39,236 of record JASDQU010589815.1, on the reverse strand, counting down.
TGATGTGATTTAATTAATATGATTCATGTCTGATTTCTTTCAATACTTAAAAATACAACAATTACTCTATTCAGTTAATGAATGAAAGATTTCTCTTCTTCATCAATTGAATTATCTTGTATAAGTCTTTGCATACAGGTTTATCTAATTGTGGAGATTTATAAATCATATGATTGTTGTGATTTTTATGTCTTGTTTGTCTTGTAATCAAACTTGAAGATCACTACAGCTATCGTTTACGAGAAGCTCCTAGATAATTCGGTGTGAGTTTCCTCCCTCCGATCAGCTAAGACAACCATCGTATACAAGACAAATGTGGAGCGTTTCTCCAGGTCAGTTTTGATTTATTTTCGTTAATTTCTTTAGTATACTATTAGTATTTTAGTTAGATATATTTGTAGTTTAGATGTGTAGTTAGAATTAGTATATTAGTGGTTTAGTTTAGTTAGTTTTTTTTTGTTTTTTTTCTGTTCATAAAATTATAAAATCAACAAAAACATCTTTCTCTGTCTTAGGGCAGAATATAAGTGAGTTTTCCAGGTTTTATTTAAATCTGTAAGTTGTAGATATTGTACATTTTGTGAATAAGGTTTATTTATGTTAGTAGTTAGATGGTTAATTAGTTAGAGTTAGTATAGTAGTAGTTAGTAGATTGTATATATAGAATAGTTAGATTAGTTTAGTTTGTTTTAATAATTAGTTTTAGTTTAGTTTGTTTAATAGTTAGTTTTAGTTAGATTAGTTATTGTAGATTAGTTTTTCTTTTTTGTTTTCTTAGGACCTTAGATCGGCTAATGGAGCCACTAAACCTGTCAGGGTGGTTCATCTCAAATAGCTTGGGTTATTAGACAACCCCGGATCAGTTCCACTCTCTCAGTTGACGGACGGTCAATTTCTTCCGTCAACAAATGGCGCTAGAAGGAGGGCCTAAACTTAATTAATGGCATGAGGCCATTGCAAGACTACTCCACCACCTAATCACTCACCTATAGTGACTAGAAGCCATTCAAGTGATAATATTCCCCTTCAAACAGTAACTACTTCAACCGACGATTTACAGATCACAGTTGAGCCAACAACCCCTAATCCTACAGGTGGTGACATACAAGAGATTGTCTGCCAATATCTTATAAAAACACATAGTTCCTTAGCCCATTTGAGGCAACCTAACCGTCCATGGGGCCAACCTTTGGATTTCTGTGATATCAGGGAACAATTAGGAGGCACTAATCCTACTGTGAATCCTTCAGATCCAATCTTAAATCCTGCTGCAGGAGGATCCAGAATACCTCCTTCACCACCTCCATCATCTCCTTCCTCTTTTGGAGGAGACTCCTCTGACAAAGGCGGTTCCCCTTCTCAGCCTTCCACACCCACTACCCCAATGGAAAATCAGAACAACCCTGCTAGACCCTGGCTTGATCAGGATGCCGTAGCTGTACCTGGAGCTCAACACCCTTTACCTAAGCATCTGGATAAATGGCTTCCAAAGTTTGACCCTGACTCAAAACAGATTGCTAAAGATCACATTAAAAAGTTTATGTTAGCCATAAGACTCCACGATGTCGAACATGAAGATGTTGTCTATAGGTTGTTCCCTTATACTTTCGAGGGAAATGCATCCACATGGTACTTTGCCCAGCAACCCCATACCATCGTGTCTTGGGAAAAGTTTGAATCGTGCTTTTTGGAAAAGTTCGGAGACGGTAAACCTACGGAAGTCATTGTCATGGATATTTCTATCTTAAGAATGAACCCAAAATAAAAAGTTAAAGACTTTAATCAAAGATTCTTAACACTCGAAAACTGAATCCCTGCGGATTCCATGCTCGTTGAGAGTCTTATAATAGCATACTACACTAAAGCTTTGCATCAGAGTATATCTATTTGGGTTAAATGATCTAAGAAAGCCACGTTGTTAGAGGCCTTCGAGGAGGCCATCCAGATTGAAAAAGACATACTTAGTCTTAAAGACTCTACTAGCAATGAAACTGAGACTAGTTCTTCTTCCAAAAAGAGGATTGAAATCCTCCCCAGACCCATTTAAAGTAAAACACAACCTGAAAACTCTAATTTGGAAAACTTAACCAAAGTTGTTCAAAAACTGTCAAATCAAGTTATAGACTTGAAAAGGTCGACTGAAGAAGCTTCTTCGAGCAAAGGGCCTTACAAACCCCCATTCTGGAAGCCTTTTCCCACCAACCGACCTAATCCAACCACCGAAGCCTTAAATCTAGAAAGTCTGCAATGTGCCCTTCAAACAATTCTAGAAGCCCAAGATAACTTGATGCCTCCTGAGATTCCTGAGGAGGTAGTTGAACAAGAGACAGTTCAAGAAGAAGAGTCTTCTCCAAACATTTTTGGACATTTCTCGGATAGCATCTTTCAATCTAACTTCGAGACGGTTCATCCTTATAATACCAGGAGTAAGACAACAAACAAACCTTCTACCGAAAACACTACAACTTCACCTCCAAAGCAATCTAAATCAGCTGAGACTAAATAGAGTAATGTGAACCCCAACTTAGATTATGATGTTGTTGAAGATCTTAAAAAGTTAAGGGCTAACATTTCCATTTATGAGTTATTGAAGTTTCCATTTCTGCTACAAAAAATGTTACAGAATATCTTAGAGAATGGAAAAAATGGTAATTCTAATGGTAACAAGGTTGTGCAAAACAAAACTCCCCAGAAGACTTCCACTAAAAATAATCCTGATCCTCAAGATAAAGGAAGCCTTCATGTAAGTAATGTAAATAATGTAAATAATGTAGATAAAGTAGCTTTAGAAACTGCGAGTAAAAAGCCACAAGATACCACTCTTAGTACTCGCAAAAATGTACCTCCTTTCCTATTAAATTTCAAGATCTTTAATAGAAACGTGCACAATTGTATGGTAGAATCAGGGGCGTCAACCAATGTGATGCCTTGGTCTGTTTTCCAGAAGATTAACGCAGAAGTTGAACCCTCGACTTTAAAAATCATACAACTTGATCGGACAAATGTCAAAGTTATAGGCGAGCTAAAGAATGTGCTTATTATATTATCATCTAACCCCAAAGTTCATCAAGTTATTGATATAATTGTTGTGGATATTCCAGAAGTGTATGGTCTGTTTTTAAGAAGGGACTGGTCCGAGCAGCTACATGACTATTTTGAAACAAATTGGTCTCATCTATGGCTTCCAGAGAACGACAAGCCTAACAAGATAAAAGTAAATCGTGAGCGCTATCTTAAGTTCATGGTCACAGATTTGAATGATCCCAATGAACCATATACACCTTCTGCTGATTCACTTGAAGTACAAGGAATGGACACCTTCTTCGGCAATTTCATGGTCGAGACTTCACCCATCACCAATCCAGAGCAGCAGTCCGAGATTGTAGCATATATGCAGCCGACAGTTTCCACGCAACGATCCTATGTGCCCGATGCAAATCAAATCTGGTCTCTTTATTTCGACGGGTCAAAGTCCAAAGAAGGAGCCGGAGTAGGCTGCGTCATTATCGATCCGACAGGTAATAAAACATTGATAGCATGTAGGTTGGAATTTGAATGTACTAACAATACTGCAGAGTATGAGGCTCTACTGCAAGGTCTCAGAAAAGCTTCGGACATGAACATTCAAAATTTAACCGTCTTTGGCGACTCTGAAATAGTGGTTAGACAACTAAGAGATTCTATCCACTGTTTGTCTCTGCATCTCAAAATCTACCAGTCTGAGGTATGGAATTTAATGAATAGATTTTCCACTTTCAATATAAATTCTATTCCTAGATTAAATAACTCTGAAGCAGATTTATTAGCTAATGTAGCTTCTAAACTTCTTCCTGCAGAAGGCTTGTCCCCAAATGCATTCTCCGTTGAGCTGCTGTTTCGGCCTTCCATTCCTGACAACATCACGAACTGGAGAGTATTTGATGATGATCAGCAGATTATTAACTTTCTGCACATGGAAGAAACCTTTCAAGGCGCGGTGATAGACGAACACACACACGACGACAATTTGCACGATTTCACGGTAATACCAGATTCGAGAACTCCTGAATCTTCATCGGATATGGTAAACTCGATTCCTAAATCTGTAATTAGATTAGAGAAGTTTTATGATTTACAAGATAAATTTAAAAAGACGCTCAATTGTAAAACCAATAGTTCCTCGTTATCTTATGAAAATTTAAACTTAGGAACCAATGAAAATCCTCAGTGCATTAATCTAGGGTTGGGATGTTCTCAACAAGAAAAATTTGCATTCACTAAATTTTTCAAAGAATTTAAAGATGTCTTTGCATGGGCGTATGATGACCTCAAAAATTTCGACCCTAATATCATACAACATGTCATCCCGATGAAGCCCCAAACCTTACCCTTTCAACAAAAATTGAGGAAAATGCATCCTAAACTCGAACCGACCGTTCAAAAAGAATTGAATAAGCTCCTAAATGCTAAGATAATTTTTCCTGTTAGACACACTCAGTGGGTTTCTAACCTTGTCCTAGTCCGGAAGAAGAGTGGGGAAATCCGACTTTACGTCGATTTCCGAAACCTCAATAGAGCGTCTGATAAAGACAACTATCCTGTCCCGCCCATGGAACAGATCCTTCAACAGGTATCTGGTTCTGAAAGGCTATCCTTACTGGATGGTTTCTTAGGATACAACGAAGTCCTGATGTCTCCACCAGACCAACTGAAAATGACCTTCTGTACCTCGTGGGGTACTTATGCTTATCGCAAAATGCGTTTTGGATTGATTAATGCTGGTGCCACTTTTCAGAGAGCAATGGACATTGCTTTCCGAGGCTTAATCAATCAGTCCGTCGTAGTTTACTTAGATGATGTGACTATTTTTTCTAAAAACAAAAATGATCACCTAGCTCACTTACCAGTCGTCCTACTGCAATGTCGTAAATACGACATCTCATTGAATCCCAAAAAATCCATCTTTGCAGTAGAACAGGGTAAACTCTTAGGATTCATTGTGTCTAGTGAAGGGCTGATTATTGACCCCGAAAGGACTCAAGTCATCGCAAAACTTCCCCCTCCTACATCCAAAAAATCTATGCAGTCTTTCTTAGGCCAGATTAATTTCATAAGAAGATTCATCCCTATTTTCTCCGAAATGGTCAGGCCTTTACAGAATTTGATTAAGAAAGACACCCTATATCACTGGGGACCCCTAGAAAACCAAGATTTTAATGCAATAAATAAGGCCATAATAGACGCTCCGTCTCTCATGAGCCCAAATTTTTCTCAAGACTTTACACTCTACACTTTTGCTTCTGACCATTCCTATGATGCCGTCCTAACTCAAACGAATGTCGAAAACAACGAAGTACCCATTGCCTTTATGAGCTCTGATTTCAAAGGCACTGAACTTAATTACCCAACGGTAGATTGGAAAGCCTACGCTGTTTTTAAAGCAGTCAAGCACTTCCGGTCCTATCTTTTGAAGTCAAGGACGAAAATCATTGTCCCCTACCCAGCCGTGAGGAACTTGTTAGTGCAGAAGGAACTAGGAGAAAAGAGATCTAAATGGGTTACCTCCTTGCAGGAGTACGATTTAGAAATCACCCCAGCTCAGATAGTGAGAGGCCAAGGGTTATGCAAGTTAGTTGCTGATTCAGCAACAGGACAGCAAGAAGAGAGCGATACATCAAACCTAGGACAACATGATCAAAGTCTAATCTGTTGCGCACAAAACCCTGTTAGTCCCTGGTATGATGATATAAGATTCTGTCTTGAACATGGGTCAACCCCCCGTCACCTGGATCCCGCTAAAAGAGGAGTGTTGCGATTAAAGTCTGCCTCCTTTCATCTGGTTAATGGTATCCTGTTTCGTCAAAGTTTTGACGACGTACTGATGCGTTGTCTTGAAAAAGATGAAGCAGAAAAAGTCTTTCTCGAGTTGCATGCAGGAGAAGCTGGTGGTCATTTTGGTGGTGACACCACTGCTCATAAGGTTTTAATAGCTAGTTATTACTAGCCCACACTTTTTAGAGACGCCCATGCCTTATGTTGTAAATGTATAATCTCTCAGAAAGCATCAGGGCGGTTACAAAAACCATCCTTTCCTTTGCAACCCATTTCAGTAGATTCTCCTTTTCAGCAGTGGGGCCTTGATATCATAGGTCCAATCAACCCTCCATCCTCACAATAGCACAAGTTTATTGTGACAACCACATATTACTTTACTCGATGGTCTGAAGCTACTGCACTAAAAACTGTCAACACCAGTCAGGTAATTGCCTTTCTAAATTTGAATATTATCACTCGTTTCGGTATCCCTGACTGTTTAGTTTTCGATAATGCTTCTTAATTTTCCTCTCTTGACATGAGCGAGTTCTCTTTGGAAAAAGGAATTAAGCTGAAGTATTCGGCTAGCTATTACCCCCAGGGCAACAGATTGGCAGAATCAATAAACAAGAACTTGATTAAAATCATCAAGAGAACGGTGGTTGAAAATCACAAGAATTGGCACAATGCACTGCTAAACGCGTTGTGGGATGATAGGGTAACACCAAAAGATGTTGTAGGTAACTCCCCCTTTTTTCTCATTTATTGTAGAGAAGTAATTCTGCCACCTCACATTCTTCTTCCTTCACTTTAGCTATCGTGAAAAGTCCAAGAAGAACATTGTCCCCCTCTGGAAAACTGGATTAACGCTTTGATGAAGCTAGAAGAGGTAAGAGCCCAAGATAAACGTAAGCTAGATCAACATCAACAATTGGTTAAAAGCTGGTTCTATTCTAACTCTACTTCTGATAGGAATTTTGAAGTAGGTGATCTCGTCTTGAAGCGGGACAAACCGCATGAGGGAAAGGGAGAGCACACAAAATTTCAAAACTTATGGCTTGGACCATTTTGAATTGCTGAAAAGTTGGGTCCCAGTTCTTTTCGATTGCAGAATCTTGAAGGGAAGCTAGACACCTATACGGTGAATGGCCAAGCCCTGAAAAGATACTTTGCTTGATGACAACCCTTGTATATTATGTACATATTTTGCTTTTGTTTTCTTTTCCTTTTGCTTTCTGTTTTTTATTTTTCTTTAATTTATCAGTTTGTGTTTTTGAAAATACACATACCTGTACACCGAGATATTTAGACAAAGACAATATAAAATTCCTTCACTAGAATAACTGCTAAGAAAATTTGTATAAACGTCAATGGCATATTGCTGAAGTTTATATCTGTGTTGGAAAAGTCTGTTGTTTGAAAGAAGTTTACTGATTTCGATCTCTGAGTAAAGCTTGTCATGATCATCTATTATCTTTTTACGTTGTACCTATTCTGTAAAGGAATGACTCAGAAGATGTCTCCTTGTCTTAGGAAGTTGTTTTTGTAAATAAAACATCTCTGGATCTAAATAAAGGACAGTTCTAAAAAAATAAATTCTGATGAGGTCTAAAAAAATATGTTAAATTATCATGATTTTCAGCGTCACCCCACTCAACTATATATCTATAAAAACAAAACAAAATAAATTATTAAGAAGAGCTGTGGGAAGTGCTTGTAAACCCGCCAGGATGCTGAACAGGTCTGCTGGCAGTGGGTAAATGCATGCATGACGCCAAGGCAACTTCATCGGGGTACTGAACAGGCTCGCTGGCAGTGAAGCAATGTCGGGTATATGAAACTTCGTGGATAAGGAACCTCTTAACCTTAAAAGTCCTTTATTATGATGCAGAACTTCTTGGCAGGATACAGATGTCAAAGTGGGTTAAATGGCAACCCTGTCGAGGCTATGGACGCCTGCTGGAAGCAGCATCTCTGTCAACAGTATTGGAGATTTTATCTTTAATATCATGACTTGCTGGTCCTAAGACCGTTATCAGTTTTCATCTTTTAAAACACTGCTGGAATAGTTGGTTAACGATGATGTTTATATGATTTTCTGGTTGTTATTTTTGAGTTGGAATTATCTTTGCTGTCCTAATCTGATTTTGTTCCTTATGGTAGAGATAACTGCTTCTACCAGTGTGTTGCCATTGTTGGCAGCCAATTCACATTTTTTATTGTCTTATAAGCTACCTACACCAATGTTTTTGCAAACATCAATTCTTCGTCGCAATTTTCAAGTAAACGACACTTTTATTGTTGCGACATTTGCACATTTACCTTCTTTTTGTTTTCACGACTATAAGCGTGAAAACTTGGTCTTTCATAGTCGCCTTAAAATCACTATTTGAACTGTCGTTATGCCCATTGTGCTTACCTTTTATTTATCATTATACAGTTGGCAATATCCTTTGATCGGTACTCATGCTTCGATTGATTGTGTAATTTGGTTTCATTGAGTTTGTAATGCATTGGCATTTTTATTTGACCTCCTTGACCTTTGGTTTCATGAAAATACATAGGGGTTATGGTTAAATCCTTCATATATATCTTTTAATATGATACCTATGTTCGTGTTTACAATATTATTAGCATGTTGATTATATGAAGACCCATTGGCACGTTGGTTAAACTAATGATATGAGCTGTTACAATACATTGGCGCATGGCTAAACATTTCGCATTGGTTTCAATTTGTATTTTGATTAAAACTATGGTATAACATTGATTGCGTGCATTGGTTTATACACTTACCATTGGTTTCATTGGTCGGCCAAGTGACATGAGTGTTGAACTATAATGGGTAGAACAGCTATGAGCCGACGGTTGTACTTTGGCAATAACTATTATGCATGGCAGAGATAAGCTCCACCACCTTCGCATGCCGCCATTAATGTTTACCCCTTATCCTTGTTTTGCCTCTGTTAGCCCGAGTAACCCTTCGTGCACTCTGCTCCTGTGTATGCCATGAACCAAACCCTGGCTCGTTCACCGTGTGCTCGGCTCCATGGCACCAGTGGTGCAAATCGAGCCGAATGGTAGCCAAGCCTTGCTACTATTCGACAATGACCGGAAAGACTTGGAGGATAACTGTTGGCTCACCTTCGTGCAGAGGTTTGAGGGTTTTAATCTAGTTGTGGCACAACATTTCACTCTGAATTTTGATGGCTATAGAGCGAAGGTGGGTGATATTCAGTTGGAAATCAATGAGGAATTTATCAGTTCTGCTACAAGGTTACCTGCCACGGGCCAGCATTGGTTTAAAAATTCGAAAGTGGAAGAGGTGCCTTGGCCACTTCTGTTCGTCTCGTGAAAGGTCACATCTTGTGGTAGAGGTATGCCAATATCCATGCTTAAACCACATGACCTTTTCATAATAATTAAGAAATTCGTGACCTGTGAGGGTTGATATGGACTTGTCTTTCTCTACCACCTTCGTTTGTTAATGAATTTTATGGGATACTCGTTGAATATGCCCTTTTACTTCCAGCGTAGCCTATATAAAATGTCGAAAAGGTTTAAAAGGGAGAAGGCCGACAGTAGCCTGTTCCACCATGGACTTATTAAACTTATCATTGTTTATCACTTGAGTTTACATGGTGATAGTTGGAGAGATTTCATCGCTCGAAATGGTTTTGATGATACAGACCCTGTCCAGGTTGACAATCCTGTGGTAAATGAAACCAAGGTCGGGCCACCCGTTCCCTTCCATGTCCTACTGCCCTCTCCTAAACCCTCGGCCGACCCTAATGTTGACTTACTTGACGCTATAACTAAGAAGTTTGAGACTATTAAAAATCCTATAAGCAAAAATCCCAAGGCAAACCCTACTGTTGATTACAAGGGTAAAAAGAATGCTCGGATGATTTCGAGAATGGCTAGGACCAAACCTAAACCCTTGGTTGAGCAGAAGCCCCTTTTCCTTAGTGAGGATTTGGACTCTGACATAGAACGTTTCCTAGCCAGTGAGTACCCTTACTCACAGGGTTTATGCCCCGAGCCACCTTAGGATTTCGTGACGAATCTTCCCCCTTGCCTAAAGAATAATCCTAGCTACCCTGGTATCAAACTGCCTAACGAAACCCTTGGCAATGTAATCAAACCCTCACCTGCACTTTCGAAGACCACACAGCCTTCCTGTGACCAATGTGATTTGTGGTTGGAATGATACTACATCGACGTTCCCCTACTCCAATCGAAAATTCAATCACTGGAAATTCAAGTTGCAGTGTTGGCCAGCCAAAGAGACAAACTCCAAGCAACCGATAGGAAGCAGAAGACAACTGGCTCCATCGTTTTCAAGAATGTTGAATCGGCCATAGCCGTTATCAACTCCAAATTATCGTGATCAAGCCTTCTGCTCATCATACAGGTATGGATTTTGATATCATTTTAGTTTTATGAATGACCAGGATTAATATAGTGATTGGAATTTGGTCTTCGAATAGCTCTGTTTATATTTCAAAATGGCTCTGTCATAATGTGTTCATCCTGTATATTTTTTTCTTTGCTAAAAATAAATGGAATTTCATTTTGGATACGTGATTTGATCATTCCCAGTTTAGCCATTGATAGATTTTTATCGGATTTGAATGGTCTTTGTTTGGATTTGACTTGTTCATTTGTCTGATTGAGTTAACGAAATTGATGGTTTTCCTTCAATTGAATTCGTTTTGTATCTACTCTGAACAGGAATCTTTAAACGCTCAATTTAGAATACGATCATGTTTGGATTTGATTTCGTTATGGTTCGTATGTTGTGATTGACAAACGATTTCGATGAGTTTGGTTGTTACGATCTTTTAATATGTTGTGTCATGTAATCTTCTAAAAACAAGAATACAACTCTGTTCGGTTTCAATTTGGAAAGAACTACTCTGTTTCGTATGAAAACAATGCTCTCATTTAAGCCTGTGCAAATGCGCCCGAATCATGGAATGGTTTTGATTCATAATAACTATGTTAAAACCTGAACTGTTTGATTCGCTCTTATTCTGATTGGATTATCCCATATCTTGAGTTGGCAAGATGGTTTTATGAGTTGGATTCGTATTTTAATTGCTGCTCTGTTTGATTTGTAAAATGAATTGGTCGACCTAGGTTATCTCTATCAAATCCGATTATAATTCGTTTGAATGGAACGATTTTGATCAAAGTCAATCGATATTGTTTGCCCAATTTGCAATAACAAACGATCGGATAATCCTTAGGAATTCTGTTACCAATTAATTGATCCTGTTATGATTTTATTTGAGTTGATTTTCGTGCCAGTTTGTGTCAATCCACTCGTGGCATGAATCATTTGCTATGATAATACAATTATAACGATTTGAAAACGATCTTTTTTGGATTCGATCGTATCTCCTGTTGATAAGGCAACATAACAATTGCCTACGATTTGTTTTGATTATATCAATTTCAAATTGATATCAAATGATTTCACAACTGTTGATTATGATTCTGTTCGTTCGATTTTGTGGTAACAAAAGAAACAGAGTACGAGTATCTCTGTAGTCATTTGATTGATTTTGATTCTGTTTGATTTCGAATGGTATAACAATTTCAAATTGAATGATTCGCTTTCAAATAGCTATTGGATGTTAATTGAATTTAATTCTTTAAAAGATTCTCAACCGATTTTAATGCTGATTATGTGTCTTATTTAGACCAGTTACAAAATCGTGAGATTCTGTAGCTAGTCTATAGAATTAGATTTTTATCATTTCATTAATAAAGGATCCTTCTAACTTGTCCATTTTTTACCCTTTTCGGGTAAATTCGAATTGCATGGGACTTGTTGGATAGGCTAGGGGAATATTTGTGTGTTTTAGTTTTATTTTAGGCTCCTAGTTTAGTTAAACTTGGGATATTTTCCCAGATTTTATGTAAATAGTTTTATAACTTCCACAGGGATGTTTTACCCTGTGGAAGCTCTTTAAATACTTATTATTTTTTGTAATAAGGGGCATCCTCACTTGTGGGAGAACCAGGCTATGGATTCCTAATACAAACTGAGACAGAAGTTGATGTTCTGCTACAGCTTTTGCTTTCATAATATCAATCTTTTGTTTCAAGTTTATGCATGTCATTAGCAATTGATTATAGACTACTTTAGCTATCATAGTCTTTTGCAAAATGTTGTGATTTAATTAATATGATTCATGTCTGATTTCTTTCAATACTTAAAAATACAGCAATTACTCTATTCAGTTAATGAATGACAGATTTCTCTTCTTCATCAATTGAATTATCTTGTATAAGTCTTTGCATATGGGTTTATCTAACTGTGGAGATTTATAAATCATATGATTGTTGTGATTTTTATGTCTTGTTTGTCCTGTAATCAAACTTGAAGAGCACTACAACTATCATTTACGAGAAGCTCCTGGATAATTCGGTGCGGGTTTCCTCCCTCCGATCAGCTAAGACAACCATCGTATACAGGACAAATCTGGAGCGTTTCTCTAGGTCAGTTTTGATTTATTTTCGTTAATTTCTTTAGTATACTATTAGTATTTTAGTTAGATATATTTGTAGTTTAGATGTGTAGTTAGAATTAGTATATTGGTGGTTTAGTTTAGTTAGTTTTTTTTTGTTTTGTTTCTGTTCATAAAATTATAAAATCAACCAAAACATCTTTCTTTGTCTTAGGGAAGAATATAAGTGAGTTTTCCAGGTTTTATTTAAATCTGTAAATTGTAGATATTGTACATTTTGTGAATAAGGTTTATTTATGTTAGTAGTTAGATAGTTAATTAGTTAGAGTTAGTATAGTAGTAGTTAGTAGATTGTATATATAGAATAGTTAGATTAGTTTAGTTTGTTTTAA
>JASDQU010589815.1:0-26522 GCA_032191745.1 Picea mariana | reverse complement strand
AGTATAGTTTGTTTAATAGTTAGTTTTAGTTAGATTAGTTATTGTAGATTAGTTTTTATTTTTTGTTTTCTTAGGACCTTATATCGGCTAACGGAGCCGCTAAACCCGTCAGGGTGGTTCATCCCAAACGGCTTGGGTTATTAGACAACCCCAGACCGATTCCACTCTCTCAGTTGACGGACGGTCGATTTCGCCCGTCAACATTACGGACATCACATTTATTTCTGCCCCTAGAGAAATCAATGTGTTAGGTAAAGAAACACCATTGATTTATATGGTTACCATTGGGTTCCCTGGATCACTATAATTAGATGGAATTTATGTTATAAACTCTGATAACTGCCCTATCATCTGTATGACAAGAGGCTCCTTCCTCTTCCTCCCTATATTTTTAACGCAAAGGTCCCTTACAATTTTAGCATAGATAGATATGTATTTAATGGCCTGTAGTGGGGAGATCTTTAAACATATGTTTCGGAGTTCAGTCTCTAGATTATGTCTTAGAGGTTCCTCAGATTTCTTTACAAGCAACCTTTCTGGATAAGGAGGATTTATTTTCTGAGGTGTTTCTGCTACAAGGGAGTTGGGAGAAGGAATTTCTTATTGTACGGGGGTGTCTCTTTATTCATTTAATGGATTAGTTATTTGTTCTTCTCTTTGAATTGTTTGGACATCTATTTGTTCTTATTGATTTGTGTGATTATCTACTTGTTCTTCTTGGATAACCACAATAGGATTTGTTTTGTTTACAACCCTCCCTAATCTTAATTCAATTCCATTGAATGGAGTTGGCGTTATTACATACCTGGGGAAGGTTTGTACTTCAACATTTTGTACAAGCTGTGTCGGTCTGTTATTTGGGTTAGGGATAGGTTGTGCAAGAATAGGGGTAGGCCGAGGAGGGTTTTGAATAGGTGCAGCTTGCATTTGTTGCTGCATATTTGTATTCATGGGTAGTGCAATCTTTTTTTGTAACTGTGGGGGTGGAAGAAGAGCAGGAGGGTTAAATACTAGGAGCAGTTGGGAAATATTTGAAGGGTATTGTGGATAGGTGGGAAAATTTATTGGTTGGAAGGGAACATTTCCATATACAGGTCCTCTCCACCCTTGTTTCCAAGGTTGGGTTTGTGGTGACCATTGAGGATAAGACATGGGAGGTACTCATTGTTTTTGTGGGTATTGTGTATTTGGGTCTGCAAACATGTTGGGGTTTTGTTGTCTCCATGGTCTCCTAGGGGGTTAGGATATTTTAGGTTCTCCTCCTCCCTTGAATATGGCCTTGAGTCCAGGTAGAGAAGGGAATTCTTTAGTAGGATGGCCATCTATATAGAGACCATAGATTTTGATAACATTAAGGGGGCATTCCTTTTCAGGGTGCTTCCTCCTACACTGATGACAAAAAATTGCTAATGCAACATTTTCTTCCTCTTGTTTTCTTTTAATTTTCACAGTATCAAGTTGGGAACTGATGGTGTTTAGGATGACTGTTTTGAAGTTTTCTTATATATTTCCCAGTTCAATCCTAGTGACACCTCCATATGTGGGTTTAACAGTTCTGTTTGTAGGATCCCTTATACTTTTTCCAGTTTTGGCTTGACTACGGGAGTATCTTTTACAATACTCTACTATGTATGCAAATGGATTTTGGTACACATCCCCATAACTCATGAGGTTTAGTAATTCAATGAAATCATCCCTCACACCCTTTAGAAAGATAGTCCCAACTGTAGCTATGTCTAAGGAAAACTTCTTAGACTTTTGGTAATTGTATAAAAACCTCTCTAGGTAATATTCTAAGCTTTCTTCTTCAAATTGTTGCATTTTGAATATCTCATTCCTAGCATCCCTAGGTATATAGTAATATTGGTATTTCTGGAGGAAGGCCTCCTTCATACCATCCCAAGACAAAATGGTGTGTTCTCCTAAGCTCATGAACCACCTTAGTGCCGAATCGTTTAGTGTAGCTGGGAATTTTTTTATTTTTTTAGCATTATCCATGTAGTTATAACTCCTACACAATATGTCAAATTCAAATAAAAATGAGTTAGGGTCTTCTGTCGACTTACCTCGGAAATGAGGAAGTGAAGACAATGGAATGTTCTTCATAGCAACGTCTTTAGCAATATCCAGTATGAGGAATCTGAACGTCTATGTTTCATTAGCTGCATTTCTCTCTTCTTCTGCCATATCTCCAAACAACCTGTAGGGGGGTGGCAAGGTATCTCCACTGAGTGATGGTTCCACCACTGGGTTATTTGGTATCTCTAGTTGTTCCAATTTTTTGTGTGGTCTTCCAACAAAAGATGCAGCCTTTTCTATTACTACCTCTGCTTCTTTTCCATCTTCTCTTTTTGATGTGGTTGCCAGTGCTTCCTCTTTTTCTTGTTTTCTTATGTTTTCAATCTGAACAGTGGTTTCATATTTAGTGCCCTTTACTATTGTTGCAATTACTTCCTTTGAGCTCTCTCCTATGAGAATTTTCCCTGCACGAATTTTAGATGAACTAGTGTAGGGGGGGGGTGGGTTGTTGTTTGCTTTTATAGCTTTTCTAAAATTCTAGGAGCAATAAATCTACCTTTATTATCCCTATACCTACTCATAAAAGATATTCAAACAAAATAAATAAAAACAAAGATTCCTAATTATCAAAAGTAGGAGGAAAATATGACTTTGGAGTAACCCCACCAAAGTGGATGTGTAGGTTCTTACCTCTCGTCTTACCATCTTCTCTCCGTCCTCAGATTGTCCTTAAATCCAATCCAAACTTCATTAACCCAATCAAAACTCAAAATGATACCTATTACCATTTACAACTCCCTGGCAACGACGCCAAAATGTTGGTGTATAAATATGTTCAATATATATCTTACATGCATTTAAATGTCAATCTGGGATTTGTAATCAAAAGAGTTGTTACACTATATGTGCCGAGAACAGGTAACCTACCTAAGTTTGTTGCAAATAGGAAATAATTAATAACATAAAAATTATGTTTCTAATATCTCTAAATACTTCAAACACTCCTGAACTTAGAAGAGAAAATTGATAATGAGACTTCTTCACACAAACAACCAATCAAAAAGGATTCTACCCTAGAGAAACAAGTCTATTCATTCCAAGCTTATGAATTAAAGAGATGAATTTGAGAAGCTTGGCTCCTCTAGTAATCAAAAGAATAAATAGCAACCAACTCCAATCACTCTTGAAATAAAAATCAATTCCAGCTTCATGCAATTCAAACAAATCATTACAAGGAACATTCAGCATAACTGAGAGACTTCATTACATAGCATGAATATGAGATATAAAGTCTTTTGATTCCTTGATGTATTAAATCTATTGCAATCGTAAATTCATGACATCAATCCACACTTCAAATAATTAAATGGAAACATTCAATGTTTGAGAATGAAATATCCATTTGATCTAACACTTGATTGTTCACATCAATCTAGAAACAATTAACTCAATGCTGAAATCTGAAAATAGATTAAAGATCATTAACACACACTATTGTAAAATAATCACACAATCACACAAAACAGATACAGGGAGGTTTAACATGGTTGGGGCGGTGGGCCCTTGCCGAACCAACAAGGAAACTCTTAAGAAAGTAACAAACTAAAATGTTTCACTCACACTCAAGAATTGACATAATAGATCTTTTACATTAATTCAACTGGTAAATTGGATCAACAATTCTTCACTTCATACATAGGAACAATATGTATCATCTGGTTTTGATAAAAGACTTCATTACATTCCTTATTATCCACACCTATCACCTATACAATATTCCTTATATATAAGGTAAACTGATACTACTAATATCTATGGATAAGTACTAAACAATTTTAAAGATATTACACTTGATATTTACATTGAATCTCTAGGAATCGACTCCATCCTCTTGACACAAAGTGCATGAGTGAAGGAGTCTCTCGTAATCTGGAAAACCGATTTGGGAGCTTCTGTTCAACTACGTTCTCAAAATCTTCATCATTATATTGGTCCAACTGGTGCCTGCTGGAAACAGAGGTTTTGGTACCAGAATACACACAATTGCGAATCTAAGTACCAGAATGGACGTGAAGCAGACAATACCAGAATAGCGCATGACTTGGTACTAGAATGGATTTGGATCGGATAGTACTAGATCAAAACTACCTTAGGTACCAGAATGGATTTGGTACAGATTGCACGATGACTAGTAGTACCGGAATAGCGCAAGTACTAGATAGGCTGCTCACGAGTCAAACCATTAGGACTATACAAAATAAAACACTTTAATCAAATTAATTCAATAAAGTAAAACAAAACATGCTTTAAATCATCAATTACCTCTTCTGGTCATGAACAAGGCTATTAGGTATGTGTTTGAGAGGAAATAGTCAAGTATAGTCTTATAACATAGGCAAAAGAGCTCGGATACAAGGTAATAGAGGGTATTATACATGTCAAAATAGAGAAACAACAGATGCTTCCTTGATTATGGGTTTAATGCACCTTGATTACTAGTTCAATGCATCTCCAGTGGTTGCTTACTTTCCATTACTCCTGCTTTTTCATCTCCAGTTGGCGTGATTAATGTGATGTCCCATCGATGCTTGCCATCTTTTAATTCTTCCTAATGTTGTTTTGTCATATTTCTTTTGTTGACTTTCCTTTTCCCACTTTTTTCCCTTTTTCATGTGACTGTTGTCCTTCTCCTCACAGAATTTTTGTTTCTTATTTCGTGTAGAATTTCTAATTCCGTTGCACTGCACCCTCTTTGGTTATTTTTCAATATACAATTTTATTTTTTTTTGTACTACTGCACGGTGGATGGTAGACTATCCTTGTACAACTTTAGTCGGATCCCATTGATCATTCCTCTGAGTTTCGCACCTGATAAATCTAGTAAATTTACAAATCCTCCATCTGTGACAGATTTTACTTAGTATGGTCCTAACCAATGCATTCTGAGCTTTCCTGGGTGATGTAACGATTTGTTGTCATACATCAGTACTATATCTCCTTTCTTGAACGTTTTCTTCTTGATGTGTCTATTGTGCCAAGATTTATCTCATGCTTTCTGAACTTATTGGTGGAATCCTGCCAAGAGTTGATCTTTCTCCATGGTCAATAACTGATTTGGTATCTCTTGTACTGCGCCTCGTTCTGTCATTTGTGTGATCACTGCTACGTGAAAACTTGGTATTAAAAATTCTAATGGAAGCACTTCTTCTTGGCCATAAACCAATTTAAATGGTGTATGCCCCGTCAAATTTTTGCATGCAGTCCTTTATGCCCATAATAATGTGGGTACTTTGAGTTCCAAGTCATCCCTGTTGACGTTACAAATCTTTGTCAGTGCGTTCTCCAAGATTTTGTTGAATGCTTCCACTGTGCCATTTTCTTGTGGATGATATGGTGTGATCTTCTGGTGATGGAGTTAAAATTCTTTGGTCATAGAACTGATGGTGTTGTTTATGAAGTGTGTTCCTTGTTCGCTCATCAAAACTCTTGAGAACCCAAATCTAGTGATTACTTGTTCATATAGAAAATGCATTGCTATTTCTGCGTTGCAATATTTTACTGGTGCGACTTCCGCCCATCTTGTTAAGTATTATGTTGTGGTGATAATGCACCTTACTCCTTTTAGTTTTGATGGTGGGTTGATGGTCCCACAAAGTCTATATCCCACTTTTCAAATGCCTATAATTTTACTTGTAGTCATAATGGCATCCCATTCCTTTTGTTGGGTTTTCCTACCCTTTGACAAACATCGCATGTTTGGCAATATTCCTTTGAATATCTGTGAATCGTTGGCCACCAAAGTCCTGCATGCAATAAATTATACGTGGTATCTTTACCTGCATAATTCCTTCCTTCTATTCCCTTGTGGGCTTATGCTAACACTATGGGTCTTTTGTGCTCTAACACGTATCTTCGCAAGATGCTATCTGTGCCCATTTTATATAAATGTCCTGCAATCAATTGATATTCGGTAGCATGGACTACCGGGTTTTTCTTCTTCGCAGTGCTATATTCTTGCGGTGCAGTACTTGTACTCAAGTACTAAATGATATCTATGAAGTATTCATCATCAATATGTACTTAGAATAACTATGCATCCAGAAAGTTGTCTTCTAAATTCATAGTTTCTTCTCCGTTTGTGACCCTTGATAAGTGATCAGGTCCTACGTTCAATCTGCTTGGTTTGACTATTACTTCAAAGTCAAATTATTGAAATAGAGTAACCATTGACAGATTCTCCCCCCCCAACGCTTTCTTGTTGACTAGGTATTTCAGGGTTGAGTGACCTGTGAACATCTTAAAGTGTTTTCCCAATAAGTAATGCCGAAAAGTTTGAAGTGCATATACCATATCTAGGCCTTCTCTTTCAGTGATGTTATAGTTATGTTCAGAGTCTAATAATGTTCTACTCGCGAATGCTATTGAGTGATCCAAATATCACGCTCATGGCTGCACCAATATAGCTCCAAGTGTTATAGCTGATGCATCTACATGCACATGGACTGTCTTCTCCCAGTCTGGAAATACTAATATTGTCGCGGTGACCATATTTTCTTTTAGGGTATCCAGATCGTGTTGACACTCATTGTTCCACTGAAACTTTGTATCCTTTCTTAGCATATTTTCCATTGGTGCAGTGATCTCCGCATATCCTTTGGTAAATTTTTGGTAATAATCTGTGTATCCCAACATCTCTCTTAGCTGATAGATTATTTTTGGTGGTGGTAAGTTAACAATGACTGTGATATTTGCAGGATCTACTGGTAAACCCTGTTTGCATACTATATGTCCTAATAGTGTCCCAAACGGTATTCCAAATATACATTTCTTTATTTTTAGTGATATTTAACACTGTCTTCATATTTATAGCATCAGTCGTAAAAGTTCTACATGATTTTTCAATAAACAATAGACTATCCAATCATCCAGGTATACTTCGAGAAACTGGTGGATGAATTTCTTAAATGCATCAATACTCTAGAAAATATTGTTGGTGCATTCTTCAGTCCAAACAACATGACTGTGTACTGGTAAGATCCCCATTCTGTCGCGAATGTGGTCTTGTATCTATCCTCCTGTGTTATCTTAATCTGATGGTAGCCTGAGAATCCATCAGTGAATGAATAAGCTTCATGTCCTCCCACATTCTCTAACACTTTATCCGTGAAAGGTGTAGGGAACGGGTCATGTAGGAATGAATAATTCAACTTCCTTAAGTTGATGCATATCCTAATCCCTCCTTGTTTCTTGTCCTGTACTACCATCGAGCTTATCCATTCTAACTCTTTGACCAGTTTTATGATGTCGGCTTTGAGCATATTGTCGATCTCAGCTTTGACTTTTTGTTTGTATATGGGTTTCAGTCTATATGGTCATTGTCTGATCGATATTGCTTCTAGTCTGAGTGGTATCTTCATCTCTCCTAATTCTCCTGCCATACCATTCATCTCTATAAAGGTTGTGGAAAACAAGTCGATATATTCATGCAACAAATCTGTGATGCTTTCTATTGTTTGCTCATCCTAGTAGTCTCCAATGTTGGCCATTTTGGGATTCTCGACTATCCCAATGTTGACTTTATTTACTTTGATCGGCACATAAATGACTTCTGATTATATGGTTGGACCTTCCACATCTCTTTCACCTTCTACCTCTTCAATCTGAATATCACGTGGATTGTCTTCATCCAGTGCTTCCTCTTTCACATGATAGCATGACAACAGTTCCTTAACTATCTATTTATTTTGTTGTTTCTCTTCTATGATAACTTCTATATCTGTTTCTTTGATAAATATTACTCCTCTTATCTATTTTAGAGTTGCATCTATGTTGGGGTTTTCATGTTCGAATGAAAATGTGACGGTAAAATTATGTTGTAATGCCATCCATGTTGTAGTTCCTTTGTGCAACTCCTGGTCTGTATACCGCTTCTCTAGTATTCCCTCTAGATTGTGTATGAAGTGATGAGGCCAATCCTCTGGGGGTGTCATTGTCCATAGTGTTCGACACGCCTCCAAGTGTTTCGCTGGTGCCCCGTGTCCATCATACTTCTGTTGTTTGTTCTTTTTCAGTTCTGCGCCAAACCTTATGTGCGGTAGCCTCTTACATTGGTACCAATCTGTGATGGTCTCCTTATGTGCACCCCACCATCTTGCAAGTATGGACTTGAATGCTAGATCAAGTGGTAACAGTCTTTGGTTCTCTAACACTGTGTCTTCATACTATGCCAAGAATGTTTCCAAGTCATTGATTCCATTGAAACTAGGTGGTTCTCTTTATTATGTACCTACCCATCGTACTGCGTGATCTATTCTTGCACATCTTCTTGTGGTTACTTTGTGTATCCTCTGCTACCAATTTTATAATCTGGTGTCTGAATCTGTCACACATAAAGTAATTCTTCGCCAAATAAGTACTCCATATGTAGTTGGATTTACGTAATCCTCATCGCACACAGTTGTTCTGTACAACTGGTCAATTTCCTCTAAATCTAGGCAAGTAGGTTCTACAAACCTCTCCCCTTCTGATGGGTCTAATGGCACAATGACCCTGTATTCTCCTGACTCAAATGTCACTTTCCTGGTCTTCAAATTGATTATGGCCTAGTTTTCAAATGCCCAATCCAGACCAAACAATGTTGGGTAAGGTGTTCTGTCGTCCACTATTTCAATAACTTCAAAATATACTTTAGTGTGCACTCCATCTAGGTCGTCTGTCACTCCTTTCAGTCTACCTATTAGTAGGACTTTATGTTGATTTGCTAGTTTCAATTGAACATGTGAGTATCATAATGTTGGCTCTCCCATGCATTGCCATGTTTTCTTTGGTAATACATTAAAGTCAAATCCTAGATCCAGTATGATGTCTCCCATATTGAAATCCCCAATATTAGCATTCATTCTAAACTACCTACTTGTTCTTTTTCTTGTGTGTAGGTGATTAATTGTTTTTGGTTCTATCTTTTCTTCTATATCGCTGCTACACTTTTCTAGTATGTTTTGAAATATTTTCACAGATGATGGATCACTTAATAACTTTACACATGATTGTAGAGAGCCTTTGATTGTACTTACTTGTCTTGTGGGTTGCATCCTGTCGGTATGATCCAATGATGGCGGCATCTTGTACTATGGTGCTTCCTTGTTCTACTGTGCAGCTGAAGTCGACACCATTTCCCCCTTCTAAAATTCTTGTTGGGCTTCCTTAGATATCTCCTTCTCCTTTTGTGCTCAAATTGTTTCCTTGATTTAGTGTTCTTCTTTACCCATTGGTTTTGTATTGGTTCCTGTCGACCTACGTCATTTCCTGTTTTATCTCCTCCGAGAGTAATGATATTGATCTTCCTTCCTTCATCCCTTACTTCGGCTGATATCCACTGAACATTCTGGTTGTGCTAGTTCCTCCTTTCCTAAATATTTACTAGTAATGTTGGAAATTCCTATGTATCGTGGTCCGATGCTCGACAATACATACAAGTTGTTGGTGGAAACAAACATTCTCCTCCATAATGTCTCAGTTGCTAACAATTGTGACATACCACTGGTCCTCTACATTGTATGAAACCTCCTCTTGCTCATCCTCCTCCTCTATAGCCTGTTTGATCTCCTCACGATGCGTTATACTGAGGTGCCTGATTGTACTGTATGGTATTGTACTGGGGTTGTGCTAGGTTGTAGTGTGGCTACGCATTATTGTATGGTTTTTGCGCATTATTATACTACTGTTGCAAAGTGTTGTATGGAGCTGGGACTTGATTGAATTGTGGCGCTACTTGCCCAGTCATCATTTCGGCCTGTACCCTATATGCATCTGATTTCCTTTCTCATATCAACTCCATAGTTCTACAATATTTATCATCATGGACCACTGACTTGCAAAAGGTGCAATATGAAATCTTTGGGACTATCTGGTATTTCTGCATCATCGTGTAGTGATAAGGGTCGTGACCTGGTTTTTTGCAAATTTTGCACCATAGTCCTCCTGGTGGTAATGGATTTGGCATTCCTGCTACCATATATTGCATGAATGTTGGACATTTTTTCTTGTGGTGGCCTTCCGTATTGCATGTGGTACACCAAACAACTTCTTGTTTTTCGTTGTTCTTATTCTGGTTAAGCTGAAACAATAGATTCTTAAAATCCTCCTTCAGTTCTTTGATAGCTAGCTCTGTCTACCGGTACTGGTTTTCTTCCAATTGCAAGGCTCCTTGCAGAGCCTCTTCCTACGTCTAAAATTTGTTTTGTCGTAAAGGGTATTTTAAGTGTCAGAATAGTGAGTTGAAAAATAGGTGTCGATGCTACATATCGATCATGAGATATTTTATCTTTCCCTTCAGTCACTTGAATCCCTGATCAATCTCCCATACAGTTTCTCTTGGTTTGTGTCTTATTTCGATCATCTCGTTCATGTACTGATCCTCTGAGCATGGCTTCTGGAACTCATTTATCAAAAACTTCTTAATGTCTTCCAGTGTCCTTGTTGTCCTAGGTGCATTGTTTGTGTCTAGACTCATGTACCAGTCTAGTGTGTGGTCTCTTAGCGTAATATCTAGCTCCACAAGTTTAGTATGTTCATCAGTGATATATTTTTATTCCCAGATATTTTCACAAATGAACAAATGTTTCTCAGGGTCTTCTGTTGCTTCTCCCTAGAATTCTGGTAACCTGATGGTGGGATCATGTCTGGCCATTTTGAATGCTCAACCACTACCTCCTCGCGGTGTAGATACTTGACTAGCTCTACCTAAACTGGATCCTCTAGTTGTTGTTCATTGTGTAGATGCACTTCCTTCTGTCTAACTGCTTCTAAACTTCGCTTGTCTAAATGGTTGTGTTCTCTTTGTTTTATTACTCACACATGGGTTTATGGGTTCCACACTGACATTAATATGGATAGGATGGCTTCCTTCTCCTCCCGCTCTTGTACCTCTCGTCTTCCTCTCATATGTTGTGTGCAGTATTTTCTCAATCTGATCCATAGCCTGAAGATCTTCTACCTCTTCTTCATCACTCGCCAAGCCTTCCCTTGCGGCTATGGCTCTCGTCTTGGTATTCACCTTGTATTGGTAGGGTACTCCGCTACGCGTCTTTCCCGTTGACACCAAGATCCACTTGATCTAGTTGTCATCCATCATGATTAGGTCCAAGGGCTCCTCCTCCTTCTTGCCTTTATCCTTACCTCCTTCCATTTCTCCTTTCGCTGTCAGTGATTCCCCCCTTCCCCCATGCATGTAGGGAAGTTTAGCCATCTTATTCCATTGTCATTACACCTTTGTTATATAAAAATATCTTAATATAAGTATACAGTGATCGAATGTACCTTCCTCGAGGTTTACGTAGAAAGTCTTGCTCCGCTGTGCTGTATGACGTCATTGTGTCAACTGCAAACTTTGTTATGAAGCCTGCCACAATACTATCAAGCCAAAATTCTACTGCATGGGTGAATTTTTTGTTCATCTGTTGTAACTGCTCAATATGTACTGAGGTCCAATCTAACTTTCGAATCTGGTTCTTTATGTGGTTATCCTTCAACTTTAGTATCCACTCCTGCAGTAGATGTGGAAAATCACAAAAAAATACTCCGTGCAAATCAGCAAACACGTATTTCTCAAGATATTTGTGAGGTGTTATTCTAGGGTTTCTATTGTCTTTCTATGAAAACTATAGCTCTTTGGTTCTCAACCAGCTTTCGATATCTTCTTTTGTGGGATTCCACGGTCTCAAAATTCCCTTCTAATGGCTCATTGGTCTCTTCCCCTAACCCTTTCTTAATCCACCTCCGACAGATTCTTGACTTATCTCATCTACTCAATCCTCTCCTATTCCTACCTATGGCAACATAACCATTTGTTGGTTATGTCTATTTCTTTATACCATCTGCATTATTGACCCAGGGTTCATGTCTTTCATGTTTCCAACAAAGCCTCTAAAACTATCATCCCTCCCGGTGAACCAGAAGGCAACACAACACACAGAATGAGTTTTACAGTCTCACCTGAGATAGCTTTAATGGGTAGCTGCAAGAATCAGGTGTTTACAACCTAGGATTGAGTATGAGATATGAGAACTCGACCATAGAACCATTATTAGAACTGGTAAATACGACATACAATTATTCACGATTAAGCAGTAACTTTAGCAACTTATTCCCTTACTAGCGTAACCATATTTCCTAGGCAATATAATAACTCATTAATTCATTAAGATCAACAAATAACTATTGAAAAGATGATAATGATATGCATGCATTCATCAAATTACACAGATATTACCGTGGTTCACCCCCTCCTGAGCTACGTCTGATTTGGCTCTTGGCTCTTTTATTATGATATTTCTACATCTACAGTGTCACGTACTTACAACTCTCCTCAAATGGGTAAGATATATATGAGGAAAACTAGATCGCACTAGGATTTTCAGCCTGCGATCTAATCCTCAAGATCTACCTTCTCTCCTCTCCTCTAGTTCAATAACTTACAAAATAGTTCATACAACAAAATTTAAACCCAAATACTAACTAAATCGGAACAAATACAAAATATGTGAACCCTCTATAATAACTTAGTATTGGTATTTATACATCTTTGGCTCTTTAGCCCTTACAATACATTAACAAAACCATAACCCTAATGATGTTAGGTCTTCCTCTCATGCACGTTTTGTTCTTCCTTCCAGTTTTCTCTTTCCTTGTGCCCACTTTCTTGGAAGCACACGCCATGTGTTTCCTTCCAGCTATTGCTTCACTCTTTGCACGCTTTCTTTCCCCACGATCATCCTTATTTCAACTTCATCCTACTACAAAAACATTTTTTGGTTATCTCTATTCCTTTATACCATCTGAGTTATTGACCCAGGGTTCATGTATTTTGGGTTTCCAACAAAGCCTCTAAAACTATCGGCCCTCCTGGTGAACCAGAAGGCAATGCAACACAAAGAATGTGCTGCAAAGTCTCACCCGAGATATATTTATTGGGTGGTTGCAAGACTCAGGTGTTTACAGCTTAGGATTAAGTATGAGATATGAGAACTCGACCATCGAACCATTATTATAACTAGTAAATGAAACATACTATTATTCACGACTATGCAGTAACTTTAGCAACTTATTCCCTTACTAGTGTTATCACCCTAACAATTTTTATCGGGATCTAAAAACTTTTGAAGTTTAACGAGACACTATACCACAGTAGAGGTGTGATAGTTCAGGGCACTCAGCTATATTCTATGGCGTGTGAACGAATGTAGTGGAAGTGGGAATGGAGTAGCTCGGCGAGTCGTCGATCTTGAAGAATCTTAGATCTACGATTGAAGCCTACATCGAACAAATAAATAGCACGAAACCTAACATCACGAAGGCAGACCGAGGAAAACTACTCTAGTTTCGATGGGGAACGCGTGGCATTCTTACACACGCATCAAGGGAGATGGAGGATTACTTGAAACCACTTTTCCTATGGCCCCGATGTCACTTGTTTCAAAATGACATGTCAATAGCTCGTGGGGAAGATGGTGGTTGGTTAGATCACCTCACATAACCGTTCCAAGTACTTTCTCGGATGACGTACCAAAAGGACGCTACCACATAACTAACTCGAGGCTCATCATTCGAAGTAGATTGATGAAGTGTGGCACACCAAGGTATTGTGATAGTAATTTGTGAGCAAATTACATAGAACATCAAAATCTCAAATATGAATCATTTTATCCTATTCTGGGAAGTTATCATCTTATGCATAAGAAAAACAAGCTCAGTCTGTGCTCTTGAATTCTTTAAACCCAAAGGGTGGCCAAATCAAGGCCTCTGTGAAGTCCAAAAAGCATGGATAATATCCGTCAAATGACATCTGGCGCAATTGGGTTCTTAGCTAATGTACTAGGTAGGTCAATAAGTAAGAACGAAAGATGGTTCTTGCATATGCAGGTGACTAAATTTCATACCGAACCTAAAACTGAGACAGAGTTGGGAGTAAGATTAAACCCCCTTATAAGGGATCTTGTCATAAATGAATACGCAGACAACACCTGCCACCTAGCTTCAAAGAAGAAGAGGAGCAAAAGGAGGAAATCAGAAGCCAAAACCGAGATGATAGAGAGTGTCGGGGAAAATTCCAATTGGTGAAGTACCCTGGAGGAGGAAATCGCCAACCTAAGGTGAATCCTCAGGTAAAATTTTGGTGTGTTTTAGATATTTTTGGATAGACGTCAGCTTAAGAGAAGGGAGTCCTGATATGACAGATCAATTACTAATGGTCCCTTTAAATAATATAATTGTTCTTCCTTTTTGTAACTCGTATCTGTTTTTAGAATTATGAGGAAGTTGGAATGTTTTAAATTCCATATGAAATTCCTCTATATATACTTGGCGTCACGAGTATAGAAAGATGGAGAAAAGAGGAGCCTACCCTCTATGTAGGAAAACATTATAAATCTTTGGGGCTGGAATGAATACATGGGTGTAGAGGGAAATTTTGGGACTTTTTATGAAAAGATTCTAATTGGTGGTGTTATGAGTCTCTTTTTCTCTCATAGTATGTGATTCCTGTTATTCTGTATTTTCATTTTTCTTTCTTCTATCTAAATTGAGAAATTAGAAGTCCAGAATTCATTATTCGATGCTCTCAGCTTGACGATTTAGACTATGTTCATCTCTTCTAAACCATTTAAGAATTCATTACTATAATTCTTTGATAATAGTTGTGTGTTTCTTTTCTTCTGATACCATCTAAATTTTTCAAACATAAACTTAGAAGTCACTTCCTCATTTAGCCTTTTCCTCCAGATTGTTTTCATGGTTTGGAAATGCATCCTACATTCTTGACCCCATAGCCCAAAGGTCATCTTCAAATCTTCAACAACTTTATTAAAACCCCAAAACAAACCAATTCTAGCCATTGATTTCCATAGATGTCTTAAGTGACATGAGAGAGCCCTCTCTGATTTGAGCAGGCTAGTGCCTCAGCTCTAAAGTAGGTTGAAGTAGTTACCTCTATCGTTTGTCTATTAAGTCGGACATATTTATAGAGTGCTAACATTTTGGTGTCATTGCTGAGGATGAAATTTAACAATTTTCCTGGGGAAGAACGACATGGTTGATTTCTAGGGTCTGAGAGTGGCAGACACTTAGGCACACATTGGTTGTATTCCTGCTCTCGCGACTCCACTTCAGTTCGAAGGTGACTCCACTGATAAAGGAATCCTAAATTTCCAAGAATAGACCCTGCTCTGAATACTTCAAGCACGAGACTAAAACTTCACTGAAAGATGAAACCACTTGACAGGGGCAAGGAAGGGCATCATGAGGGAAAATAGGTACTCAAAATGGGACCTCTTACAAAGCATTTTACTTTTCGTTTTAAGTTGCATATTCTCCTTCCTTGAAAATTCCTAACAAACTTTCTTTTACCTATTGTATCTTAATAATGATCATGAAAGACTTAAAATTATATTTCCTCCTCTATACGTTGCACATGCATACCCTCGCCTTGTCGTTGGTTCTGATAAAAAGGTTTAACCTAGGCCACTCCATGACAATGACCAAGTTGATGAATCCCGTGAGACTCAGACCAATGTCTCTCCCAATGTTCTTGGTCCAACACCTCCTAAGGCCCGACATAGATATATACCCTTAAAGCTACCCCAAACCCTTTATGATTTCCCTTCAAATTACTATGAGTTCCTACCTGTATTCGACGAAGAATCGAGTATCATATCTGTTGAAAAGCACATTCAAGGGTTTGAGCATTTTATAGATTTATTTGAGATTGACCACGACGATGTATGTATTAGAATTTTCACTCAATCCTTCAAACAAGACACCAAACACTGGTTCAAACACTTACACCTAGAAACCATCAGCTCATGGGTGGAATTGAAGAAGGTTTTTTTTTAATTTTGGGGCAAGGAGAAATCCTTAGAGATGAAACTTACTAAGTTTTACACACTGAAAAGACGTAGGAATGGATCTATTTATGTATTCAGTAGAAAGTTCTCTAGCATCTATTATAATTTGTCCAAAGAAATTCAACCCTCTGAAGCTGCGGCCATGCTCCATTACGCAACTTCTCTTAATCCAGATTTTTCTTTCCTCCTGATGGAAAGAAGACCTGGGTCCTTACAACAAATGTTTAGTGATGCTCGATACATTCAACACAACATCCAATCATGTAAACAAACCCAAAATGAGGGGTTGAATTTTCAAGGACATGAAAGTGAAAATGAACAGAAAACAGTTGATTGGAATATTGAGCATAGAATTGACAATATCATGGGTCCTGTTGAAGTTTCCAATGCTAATGATTTTGAAAAAAATTACATCCCACTTGTTGAAAGAGGACGTGTTGATCCATTCCATGATGATCAGAGGGATGATATTTTTATGTATTCACTTGTAGATAGTCAAGAATATGAGTGTGAAAAATAGCTTGCTGAAGAATAGGTTGATGTGCTAAGTTTGTTCTTGTTAGATGACATGGCATATGTTAATGATTTGCCTATATATGATGAATATGATGATTACGATGTTGACCCCCTGGAACAATCAACCACATGTTCTCTATCATAAAATGTTCCTTTTCAGTAGTATAATGAAAGCAATCAGGCTGCATATCACAATTACAAATAAGAAAGTATTGAATCGGCTAAAGGGAATTCCTTACCTCTATGCTTTTCTTCTTTCAAATTGCTGAAAGAAAATCCTAAAATCATCATCGAAGAAAAAGAATTTGTGCTTATGAAAAGCCATGCCAGATCAATGGTGCGGGATGACAGGATGTCACAACATTCTTTTCATACGCTTGGAGACCCTATTGCTTGCGCTGAAATAACCATATGTTGGGAATGAAATTGAATATGGTTTCAAATCAGGTAGGACAACTCTACCATTATGTTTTGCCTGTTTCGAATTATTGAAGAAAAATATTTGTAGTATCTCATGACAGGGATCCTCCAAGCATGAACGGAGTGGTGATGATAATTCTATGGACAATCACATAAAGGGTCATGTATTCTCATATTTGCTGTCTATGTTCAGCTATCAACCTGGAAATGAAGAAGAGGTTGCTCTAGAAAGTATTGTTCAAGGTCATTTTCTCCATCCCGAAATCAGTATGGATTCTCAATGTGAAAAGGTGTTTCAAAGTATTTTCTCTTACCTTGAGAATGAGATCATGGTTAAATTTTTAAGCAACATAGACATGGATGAATATTATGAAATTGCATCTATGGAAGTTTTCAGCAATAAAGAAACAACTGACATAGATGAAGCAGTGTATGCCATTTGTCCATCAGAAACATAGAAAGATAATGAAGAGGCAGTGGTTTTATTCAATTCATTTGAAAATCAGGGTTTTGAAAATCCATCTATGGGAGCTCTGGACTATGAAGTAGTGCATGAGCATGAACTTAATTCTATTTATTCACTGGAAAGTCAAAGTGGTTTTCCTCAAACAAATTTCCAGAAATTTAATGAAACCACATCAGAATTATTTGATGAACAAGAGGATAACCTTGGTGCATATTATATGGCAGTCACATTTGAATATGTTCAAGAATATATGAATATTTTTTTTGATATGCATGGCCAAGCAGACAAACCTATCATTGCCATTTCATTCGAAGATGTTCTCAGAACAGAACAAATAGAGAAAAAACAACTAACACTGATGAAAGATACTTGCCTTTTGGTTTTTCCTCATCAAGGAGAAATGATTTTTCATGATTTTCAAGATCCGATAGCCATCCTATTACAGTCTTCAGTGAAGTATGAATTTTCTTCATTCATAATCTCAAATTTTGGATTCAATATGTTTTTGCAGCCGCCATCCTTTATGTTTTTCTACCAGCTTGAGAAAAATGTGAAAGGAAAATCAGGAAACCAATTTCTTGATTGGCTGCATTGACACTTTAGCATCACTTGAGAAAGTGGTCATCCCAACATTTTTAGGGTAGGTAGGGATGTGAAAATAAGCTTGTTAGTCAAGCATTTTTCTAGTTTGAGTTTTCTAGCACTAGATGCAGTCAGTTTTCAATAATGCACTCAGACGTCCCCCATGTAGTTGGAAGCAGTGCATAGATCTTGGTAGCAGCAGGAAACACACATGTTTTGGGGAACATCCCCATGGATCAGGCACCAGGTCTACAAGTTATTTTCTAACTCATTTGGAGGATAGCATCCCCAGTTGGAGCCAATGTTATCACCCTAACAATTTTTATCCGGATCTAAAAAATTCTGAAGTTTAGCGAGACACTATACCATAGTAGAGGTGTGATAGTTCAAGGTGCTTGCCTATATTCCACGGCGTGTGAAAGAATGTAGAGAAAATGGGAAGGGATTATCTCTGTGAGCTGTCGATCTTGAATAATCTTAGATCTATGGTCGAAGCCTACATCAGACAAACAAATATCAAAAATCTTAACATCACGAAGGAAGACCAGGGAAAACTACTTTGGTTTCGACAAGGAATGTGTGGCGCTCTTACACACGCATCGAGGGAGACAATGGATTGCCTAAAACCAATTTTTCTATGGCCCTGATGTCACGTGTTTCAAAACGTCATGTCAATAGCTCGCCAGGAAGATGGTGGTTGGTCAGATCACCTCACATCACTGGTCCAGGTACTTTCCCGGATGATGTACCAAAAGGGCGTCATCACATAACTAACTCGAGACTCATCATTTGAAGTGGATTGATGAAGTGTGGCACACCCAAGTACTGTGACAGTAATTTATGAGCAAAGTACACAGAACATCAAAATCTCAGATATGAATCATTTTATCCTATTCTGGGAAATTGTCATCTTATGCGTAAGAAAAACAAGCTCGGCATGTGCTCTTGAACTCTGTAAACCCAAAGGGTGGCCAAATCAAGGTCTCTGTGAAGTTCAGAAATCATGGATAATATCCTTCAAACGACGTCTGTCGCAATTGGGTTCTCAACTAAGGTACCAGGTAGGTCAATAAGTAAGAATGAAAGATGGTTCTTGCAGATGCAGGCGACTAAATTTCATACCGAACCTGAAATTGAGACAAAGTTGGGAGAAAGATTAAACCCCGTTATAAGGGATCTTGTCATAAATTAACACACAGACAAAACCTGCCACCCAGCCGCAAAGAAGAAGAGGAGAAAAAAGAAGAAATCAAAGGCCAAAAATGAGATGATAGAGAGTGTCGGGGAGAATTCCAATTGGTGGAGTACCCTAGAGGAGGAAATCGCCAAGCTGAGGTGAATCCTCAGGTAAAATTTTGGTGTATTTCAAATAGTTTTGGATAGATGTTCGATTAAGAGAAGGGAGTACTAATATGACAGACCAAATACTAACGGTCCCTTTAAATAATACAATTGTTTTTCCTTTTTGTAACTCATATCTGTTTTTAGAATTATGAGGAAGTCATAACATTTTAAATTCCATATGAAATTCCTCTATATATGCTTGGCCTCATGAGTATAGAAAGATGGAGAAAAGAGGACCCTACCCTCTGTGTAGGAAAACTTTATAAATCTCTGGGGCTGGAATGAATACATGGGTGTAGAGGGAGATTTTGGGACGTTTTATGAAAAGATTCTAATTGGTGGTGTTATGAGTTTCGTTTTCTCTCATAGTATGTGATTCCTGTTATTCTGTATTTTCATTTTTCTTTCTTTTGTCTAAATTGAGAAATGAAAAGTCCAGAATTCATTATTCGATGCTCTCGGCTTGACGATTTAGACTATCTTCATCTCTTCTAAACCATTTCAGAATTCATTACTATAATGCTCTGATAATAGTTGTGTGTTTCTTTTCTTCTGATACCATATAAAATTTTCAAGCATAAACTCAGAAGTCACTTCCTCATTTAGCCTTTTTCTCTGGATTGTTTTCACGATTTGGAAATGCATCCTAAATTCTTGACCCCATATCCCAAAGTTCATATTCAGCTCTTCAACAACTTTATTAAAACCCCAAAACAAACCAATTCTAGCCACCAATTTCCATAGATGTATTAAGTGACATGAGAGAGCCCTCTCTGAGTTGAGAAGGCTAGTGCCTCATCTCTAAAGTAGGTTGAAGTAGTTACCTCTGTCGTTTGTCTATTCAGTCGAACAGATTTACAGAGTGCTAACAACTAGCACAACCATATTTCCTAGGAAATATAATAACTCATTCATTCATTAAGCTCACAAATAGCAATTGAAAAGAGGATAAAGATATGCATGCATTCATCACATTACATAGATATTACCGTGGTTCACCCCCTCCTAGGCTACATCCACAAAGATTTGGTTCTTGGCTCGTTTATTATGATAGTTATACATCTACAATGTCGTACGCTTACAACTCTCCTCGAATGGGTAAGTTATATATGAGGTGAACTAGATCTCACTAGTCTCCTCAGCCTACAATATAATCCTCAACATCTACCTTCTCTCTTCTCCTCTAGCTCAACCGCTTACAAAATAGTTCATACAACAAAATGTAAACCCGAATACTAACTAAATCAGAACAACTACAAAATCTGTGAACCCTCTATAATACCTCAGTATTGGTATATATACATCTTTGTCTCTTCATCCCTTACAATATATTACCAAAACCCTAACCCTACTGACGTTAGGTCTTCCTCTCGTGCGCATGCTCTTCTTCCTTCAAGCTGTCACTTTCCTTGTGCACGCTTTCTTACATGTGTGTGTGTTGTGTTTCCTTCCAGTTGTTTGAAGTATATATTAATATGAATAAAGGAAGAAGTATATATTAATACGAACTAGGGATTTATGAAAATTCAAAAAAGTCTACAGTTTACTGTTGGGTTGGTTGGCTTTCAATATTTCCTACATAGTATTCTCAAATTGTGCTCTTATAACGATATTCCCTCATATTAAATAATTTGAATGCAAAATAAACTATACAGATGAACCTTTCAAACATGGCTAATAAAAAGAAACTCTTGATGGGGATGTGCATTACTAATTATTCATCTCTAACAAAAGAACATACTACGAATCTTAATTTAGAACTTAAGAACATATACAAACTTTATTCTCGAGAGGTTAAAAATATCAATTTACAACTTCATAACATATGAAAAAATTTCTCGGAAATAAATAAATGAAATGGAGTAACCAAATATCATCTCATTGATATATTCAAAGTAATAAGTATGATATGATATTAAATATTTCTAAAATTAAATGTTATTATAATTATAATTATTTCTTAAAAGCATCTTTCTAATAAATTTTGTTGAACAAATATATGGTCAAGTATCAAAAATAAATTCTTAAGAGGTGAGGGAAGTGTTAAAGATCGAGAAGGGTGACAAATGGTGTCACAATGTCCATGATGCATAGATTAATGTATATATTAATTTCAAATAAGAAAGTTAATCATTAGTGGGGAATTTTAACCATGAGCCAAACAAATATTTTCATTCGTAAGGAGAGTCTCATTGGAAATATTGATTACAAGTTGGTGAGCTTCACGTCTTCGCCGACTCAGTGAGTGAGTCAGTCAGTCTCCAAGTTTCTAGTTCATGAGATCTTTGTTTACTCAAATTTATTTTTGTCATTCGACAAGAAGGGGAGTTATTTATTGAGTTGATATTTATCTTTCCCGAGCACTGTTAAGCAGATAAAAGTCAATCGAATTTATTGTTGTATTAATTGTTTGAGTCAATTTTAATTCTACATGAAGTTTCAGTCTTATCTATATAAGTATGATTTTGTAGGTAGTCGACATAGAGGAACAGAGAGAATATTCGATAGGAAGAGAAGTGACATTTGAAGGTAGTCAAAGAAGTCAGAGACCACAAGATCTGTGTGTGTTTTGTAAGTTACAGAAATAGTTCATCGGTCATTGGAGCAAAAGCTCGAAATAGTATTGTATTTTGTATTAGGGAACAATGTCGGAGTCCTTAATATATATCAAGTATTTTGTGTGTTAACAAATTCATGAGTATTTCTGAATTTATATGCTAAGAATATTAGATTGTTGTTTTTGTGTCAAGAAATCATTTCATTAAGTTCTTTATCACAATGCACAATATCTTGAGAAGTTTGGCCACTATGTAGTAAGTCTTAAGAGTTTAGTCACGAAGTTTTTTGGCACTAAGTATTTTTAATTGTGCCACACATAGTGAATCTGCATGTTGTAGATCCGAGATTTGGTATCAGAAAAGGTTGATCAAAGCAGGTTTATCAGAGCAACAACTATGTTGAAATGTGAAATATGAATTCTACTTCAAATCTACAATGTCCCACTTTTACAAACAAAAATGATGTGTTATGGTCCTTGAACATGAAGGCGTTATTTTGGGGTCAATATGTATGAGAGATAGTCAAGAATGTCTATGTGGAACCAACATATTAGGAAGCATACAATGCCCTCACACAAGCTGAGAATGATTCTTTAAAATATCAAAGAAAGAATGATGGAAAGGTGATGTTCTACATACATCAAGCCATGCATGAGAGAATGCTCCCAAGTGTTGCATCAAAAAATCAAGCCATGCATGAGAGCATACTCCCAAGAGTTGCATCAACAAAGCAAGCCATGGAAGCATGAGACATATTACAAACTCAAATAGAGAGATGATGACTTTCTCCAAGGTTGAGATAGAGAAACAACAATTTTCCAAAGAGTTAAAGAAGACCATATTTGAAAGGAAATGAGGAAAATTCATTTAAGGAACAAGTGGGCAACAAAGGAACATATTTAGGAGTAGTTAGACTTCATTTACCCATGCCCACAAATTTCTATCTTGGAATTTGTTTGTTGTTGGCATGTTGATGCCCTTGGATTGAACATTCTCCCTAAAAACACATTTTACGTTTATTCGAAAATGGTTATACATCCATAATTTAGGGCTTTATGTAAATTCAAATAGTTAGACTTATATTCTTATTTTGGCTATATAAACCAGTCTCATTCTCATGTGAGGGGAAAAATTGGAGAACTATTAAATACTTTGTGAATAGAATTTGCGCGCGCGCACGCACACACACAGAGAGTTTCATTTCACATTATGAATAAACTGTAAGTGTTGTAGTTGTGCTTTCCTTTTAGTTGAACTTGTTTGGAGTTGGGCCACTTCAAATAAGTACCCAACTATTAATTTATATACATAATTCTAGTTTTTATTTTATTACTTTATAGAACTTCCTTTTTCTTTGGTATATGTTGTAGGGTTTCACACATGGTTTAAATTGCAACCTTGTCTATATTTAATCTTTTATGCTCTATTTTCAAGCATTGAGTTATACATCATTGTTGTCACTATTTTATTTCTAGCTATCATTTTTATCTATTTAAAATTCCAAGTGTACATTTGAATTTACATTAGAATGAAATGGTTTTCTACCTTATTTATCACTTCCAAAACATGAATTTGAACCTTTGTAACCCATAATCAGAGCTAGTCACTAGTCATACGAAGACACAATCAGAGTAGTTATTCTTGATTTTGGTTTCTTTTTTTTTTGAAATTTTTTTTTTAGTATAGATTGCTATTCACACAAACAAATTACAAACTAGTCAATATCCATGTTCTTGATTCCATGCATATAACATCTATGTCTCACAATATTAAATGAAGCCTTAAGATAATTATCCTTTTAAATGACATATTTTAGTGTTGTCAATAATACTTATGCAATTTCCTATGTGTGATTGTTTCTCTTAGAAACACCATTTTGTTGTGGTGTATATGGAACAATATGTTTCACTTGAATTCTTTGTTAAGTGGAACAAGTTGTAAATTTGTTGTTCAAATATTCACCAGCAATATCTATTTGTAACCTTTGTAGTTGATGTCAAAATGTCCAAAAACATGTCAAAAGGTTCACTCTTAAGTTGTATGAAGTAAACCCAAGTGAATCTAGAGCAAGAATCAATCGAGGTTAAGAAGTACTTGCACCAAGAGAAAGAGAAGAAAGTTATCCACACAAATCACTATAAACAAGTTGTAAAGGGGCTAGTACATGCCAAGAAGCATGTTTGTCAAAATGATCTCAATAATGTTTGGAAAGAACACAATAGACACAAACTACATCTCTGCAGGAAACAATGGGAAGACTATTCACCATATTTTGATTATATAGTTCTTGTAATAAGTGATAATTTATATGACCAAACTACTCATGCCAAATTTTGTTCAATTCGTTGCTATGAGTAACAAAAACTAATTGAAAAATATGATGATCCAATGTTGTCAAATTTGTACAACCTGGTAATATCATCAACAATTCCAATTGCTAGGACATGCTTAGGATCTTTTAAATCCTTGATTACAAATTGGTCAAGTGAAAAAATAACATTTTTACCTTCACCTAAATGAGTGATATGATATACTGATAGAAGGTTGTAGGAAATAATTGGAACACATAATAAATCATTGAAATTTCCATTATCTACTTGAACTATTCTAGACCCTACAACACTAATATATCTATCATCAACAACAAATACTTGTTTGGTGTTACATTCATTAAGAGTAGAAAAAATGGCTATATTCTTGGCCATATGATAAGATACTCTGGAATCAATAAGTCACTCATTAGAATAAGAAGTAGGTGTTTCATTAAATGAGAAATCATAAGCATAAGTGAATGTCCATGAGAATAAGAATTATAAGATGAAGAATCCAGATTGATGTTGTACCTCTTCATTGTATCTTAAAATGATTCCATCATTTTAAAACAATTAGGCTCTTCATGACCATCTCACCCATAAAAATTGCAATTTGTGTCATTCTTCTTACTTTTTTATTTTGTTCATTTGTCATTGTTGGGAGTAGAAACTAGCTTAGAGGATTTGGGACCCTTAATTTTTTCTTTATTTGAAAGATGTTGCTTCTTTGGATGCTTGGTTTTATCTTTTTGTTGGGCCACTAAGGAGTTTTTAGATCTACCTGCAGTGCTAATCACTCCAAGTTGCAAGAGATTTATTTCTCTCTAATAGGAGAATAAAATAAATACTCACTAGTGGGATTTTGGCAAGAACCCCTTAGATATTTTTTGGTGGCATAAAATATAGATACAAAGATGAAATATGCACTACCAAGGTTAGAAAGAATAACATATATGCATCAATGATCCTTCTATTTTATTTAAAATTCTTCAAGTAAAAGTCTAAGTGTCTTGAACATAGATAAATAATATTCAATGCAATGTAAATCATTGGGACTTAAAGTCATTAACTATTTTTCAATATGGTGGGATCGAATCACATTGTGTTTATCAAATATAGATTCTGTCTTAGCCCATGCTTCATTTGAGTCATCAATTCCTTGAAGGTGAAATTGTAAATCAATAGAGAGGGACATTTCAATTAGTCCACATTTTTTGTCATTCTTGTCATCCGATTTGGATTTCTTTTTGGCATCAGTGAAGATTTTTATTTTCCCAAGGTAATTCGATAATATGATTCTTTTTAGTACTTCCTCCATATGGGATTTCCATGAGAAGTAGTTGGTAGTGGTATGTAAAATATTAATTCGAGTATCTCTATTAAATATATGAAAACAATATGGATTCAAAAGATGAAACTAACTGTCTAGATGGAAAGATATTTTAAAAATAGGTTGTTTGAAAAACTTTGCACTGAAAATGGACTTTAGATGTGAAAGTTATGTCATTTTTGAAAGAGGTATAAGGGTAACCAAGATAACACATGGTAGGTACAAGTTGGCCAATGTGGTGATGGATGCACAATGAGGTGGTTGATTAAAAAGAATTCCCTTCTCTAACTTTGCCTATAAGGTCACTTTTACAAATAAGTTACTTTTGAAGTGACCCAATTTTAATAAATATGTGAGAAAAACTTTTACAATGAATTTTCTCTATAAATTAAAGTTTCATGCAAAAAGTAACTCAAAAAAAGAATATTAAAGTTACTTTATAGTGATTCACTTTTATAACTTAAGTGAAATTCACTTTACAATAAATTTATGAGATAACTCAAGGTTACATGAACTTTTCCGAAAAGTAACTTAAAAAAGAGAGACTTGTGTTCAACAACACAGGTATTCCAATAGAAGATGAACACCTTCAGTAACCACTCACATAACCAGATCAAAGATCAACACACCGATGTTTTCACGTGGTAAAACCCCTATGGGAAAACATCCATGGCCCCAGCCAACGCGACCACTTGGAGCAGTTTATTAATGCAAAGAAAAAGATTATAGAGATATTTTACAAGAGAGTTTCTCACTATCAATCATCGGCAAATGACCCTCCATTCTCTTTAAATAGAGATCATGGACCAATCGGGTGTTAAGCCACGGATCAATGGCCGTTAAGATTGAGTAAAGTATGAACCGTCAGATCACTCTATGTCAGGAACATATTGTGACCATCGGATTTCCTAACTACAAATGCATACTAATGCATACTAAAGAAACACACTTTTACCTAATGACATATTAGACCAAGTAGATCTTAACTAACTCCTAAGTGTCTAAATATCCTAACATCCCCCCCTAAGAACAACTTGGGATAGGATTGAAGGATTTACAATAATGACACAATAGGAG
>JASDQU010589813.1:33231-57226 GCA_032191745.1 Picea mariana | reverse complement strand
ATATTCTAGATATGTTCAATTAATAATTGATATCCAAGTAGGAGAATCAAATAAGCAATCGATTAGTCGGTTAGGTCAACCAGGGTAGTGGATTGGTGCATATATCAAGGAAAAATTCAAGGAGTTCATTATGCCATGTAGGAAATCAAAGTGGACCATATCTTCCTGGCTTCAAGGGAGTTAGTTACACTATGGTACTATAAATAGATGGTCTTATGGATGCCGACATGCACTGAAAAATAGGATCATCGTACATTCCCTAACCAAATTAAGTTGCAGTGCCTTGAAGATTGTTACATATATAAGGCCCAAACAATAGGTCATGAATAAGAGTTTTTGACCCTTCCTTGGGGAATCAATTTCTGTGTAAGTTTATTAGTGAATATGCCATGTAGGTATTGTAGATTTTTTATTTTATAAAAAATATATAATGAATAACATAATAAGTGAAAAAAATCAATTATTTTTTAAATTTTTATTTAATTTTATAAAATATATATAATTAAGAAGATAATAAGTGAATAAAATCAATGGATGAATCTATGGTTAGGATTCTAAGGTCAAGCTATAGTCTCTAGCTTCAATATCCAAACCATAGTTCATGGGTGAATCTAAATCAAGGTTTATGGAAGAAGATGTGGTAAAATAATCTAAGGACTCTTTCTAACATCATCAAATTTGAGATATAGAGAACCAAACCCTTCTCCTCATTGGAATGAACAACATAAATATTATTTACTAGAAGAATAAACACTAGTTGTCTTGAGAACCATGATTTGAGATTTATCAAACCCTTTCTCATATGTAGTTGATGTGATGGATAAATCACCAACTCCTATCCCATCGAGTTCATTGGATAATCAACAAAACATGAAGGATTTAAACTTTTTACATGATAGAGGGTTTTAAAAGGATACCGTGATTTATTCCATGTACAAAGACTCACACCATCTTAATCATTATCCCTACAGGGTGTCACCCCTATTAGTCTCTAATTTTGTCTTGGTTTAGTGAGAAACCTTTATCCTAAGTCTTCCTTACCCACACTTCATTTTCTGTTTCTTGTTGATTTCAATTTTTTTTTTTATGGTTTGCATTACAATATTGGGATAGTTTATTTAAGTTTGATTTTGAAAGACACGGTTTAAAAATGAGGTGCCTCCTTGTATGCCTGTTTGAATTTCAAATGTTCAAATTTTGCTAAGTCATTAATAGCGCTACGGGAATAAGCCTATTCCCGTCGCGCCAAATAATCATGCCTTGATACGCGCCTGCCATCCTGATTTCGTTATGATGACACAAATCATGGGTTGAGAGTTCAGATGCATCCACAAAATCTTGGAAATCATTTGCAAAATTCAACCGTTTCATAATCCGATTGCCGTGTATTCGCGCAGGACTCAATTCAAATCACCCTTTTTCTTGATGATCGTTATATTATACCTGTTCGATTTTGCTGAATTCAAGCTTGCAGTGAGGAATGCAGGTATCCACTCAAAGGAACGGTATACACTAACAATTGCAGGTGGCCAATTTGGAACCCGAGGACGCAGTTGTAGAATTGTGTTTGATGGCGCCAAAGAGGAGTGAACAGGTTGTCAGAATAGAACCAGAGGGTGCCGAACTTCTTGAAGCCTATTCTCAGATGGCTCAAAGGTTCAGAGATGCTAGGTGGTTTGAATTCCTCACCACTTTTCAAGGTTATGATGAGCAGGTCTCCATGGAGTTTGCTCTGAATTTCGATGGTCACGAGGTCGCAATCGGTAAAATGTTGATGCTGGTAGCAGAAATGACTATCACAAAGGCTTGCATGCTGGTAGTTGGAGGAGAAAGATGGTGGAAGAAAGAGCATGTGGTTACTGAATTTGTAAACCAATTCCTGCTTCCAGACAAGCAAAATCTAGATTGGAGAAGGGGAATACCTCATAGCTAGATTCAACCCGAATGGCACACGGCTCTGATCATGATTCACAGGTATATCACCCGTGAAGGTAGATTCTCACTGGTCTATATCTACCACGTTAGGATACTAATGCATTTAAATGGTGATTACCTGCTAAATCTCCCTTATTTTCTACTCAAAAGCTTGACAAAGATGTCAAAAAGAGTGTAGTCACTCTCCACCAATGCTAAAAGAAGCCTTTTCCATCAAGTCTTGATTAAAACCTTAGTCATGTCTACTTTGAACGAATTACAGAAGCCCTGGAGCTGGCTCACGGGATCTTTAAACCCTATCACTCAGTCCAATAAGCAGAATAAAGGCAAAGGGAGAAAGAGTGTTACACAAAACCGAGACATCTTCGATGAAACCTCTATGAAAGAGGAAATTTCTGATATCAGGGTGACCAGGAGGAGCAGAAGTAAAAGACCTAGGTGGAAGTGAGAAATTGAAATGTTTTCTGAGGAAAATGTTAAAGGGGAAAATGATTCATATAATGATCTTGATACTCAGACTACAGTCAAGCTTGAAACACCATCAACCAGTAAAAGGGGTGCTGGAACCAAAGGGAAAAGGGTTAAAGGTGCGTCTGTATCATAGAAACCTAGAAGAAATTCTACTAGGGTCACAAACAAGTATAGACTGAAGTCAAAGGAAATGTTCAATCCGTCAATCAAAGAAGAAAACTTCATAATCATAGAATATGAATCTGAGAATGTTGAAGCAAGTACCAGAAAAAGGGAAAAAAAAACTCCATTTCCCAAGAAATCTGTCAGCAAAGGAAAAATAACAATTTCACCACCTACAGGTCCTGTAACGAGAGCTTCAACCAGATTAGCAAAAGCTAAAGAGATGGCTAAAGATATCAGTGAAACTCCTTAAGATAAACAAGATTACTTTGAAGACTCAAATCACATACTAGATGTGCCTGAAGCTATAGATTCAGCAAGTTCTAAGGAAGAACATAGCTCAGAATTAGTCTCAAAGTACCAAGTTAAAGCCAAGGAACCCAGTGTTTCCTTAAACCTGAATGAACCTGCACCTTTTGAAGAATGCTCAGGATTCAGAGTTAAAATTAGAACTGATAAAGAAAAGATCAAGGAGTTTCAGAAAACAATAAGACAATTAAAGAAGGAGAAGGCGCAGATAGAACAATGGAATGCTTGCCAGCAAGAAAGGATTCAAAGTTTTAAAAATAAGAAGAAAGAGCAAAGGGCATTGATCAAAGAACTCAGGGAGATTAATTTCAGACTCTAATGGCACAATGTCATGCTTACAACAAAGCTCAAACAGAGAAATGCTAAAGCCACTGCTGTGATTATATCCTAAAGGTAATATGGAAATTTGCTACAATTATGATTTAAATGTTTTCCAGGAAATATGGCAAGGGCTACTCGTTTTTGGTCAGTAAAATGCTAAGACCTCGATCTGTTTTACAAAAGAAAACTAAATTCCTATTTTGTAGAGTCAAATGTAATGCTAGCAATATTTGCAATATCAAGCTGTTGAGCTGTGATCTATTTTGGGATTGTAGAAGCTCTTTTTGAGTGAACTACCTTAGTAGATAGATACTATTCAAAATCTAGTCATTAAAGCTATACTATATGATAGGATCTGGAAGTTTTATAGATAGTTTAAATAGACAAAAGAAAGACCATGTTCAGGTCAAAAAATTGGAGATCCAAGGGACCTTTTTATGAAGCACATTGTAAAGGCATTTCTGTTCAATTTGACACTTAATAGAAAAGGCATATGAATGGTTAGACCCTCTTTTTCTATTCTATTATTTCTTTATTCATTCTTGAATTCATTATTCAAATTGCAATGCTTTTTGATTCTTGACTGATAATTTATACAGTGGAAATTTTACTGTAAAGATAATTTTTCAAGTTTGATATCAAGCTGATAATCTTGTTTCTTTATAATATTTTGAGGCAATAATTCTTGTGAAGTTGACAAATTGAAGGCTTCACCTTCCTTTCTCTTAATTGGTTTGACCCATCTTTGTGTTTACCTATTATTCAGTCACTGGGATATACTTTGTTTTAATCTTGTTTTTCATGTTATGTTGTTACCTTGAAATCAGTTTCAAACCACCTTTTAAAAAAAAAAAACCAATCATAAAAACCTCAAAACACTTTTGCAATAAATCAATGATTCCCTAGCTTTCCGTTAGCAGTCGAGTGCAACTTTAGGGACTAACATTTTTGGCGTCGTTTCCAAGGACGAAGAAACGAAGAGATCTTCCCTGGGGAAATGACAAGTTTTCATTCAAATCTTGGTTGTGAACAAGATTTTGGACATTTTTTAAGACTGTGATTATTCACCTGGAAACTCCTTTGTGGTAATTCTGGCTCCGAAAAGAGAAGGTAAAGGACTTAAAACTCCTCTAAATTCTTCATCATCTAATAATAGACTAGTAACAAGAAAAAATCCAGATCCTGAGCCTGTTGCAGCAGTGCCAGATCCTGAAAAATTACTAAGAAAACCTCAAGTTCTTTCCGATCAGTCTTCACTCTCAAAGGGAAAATTATCTTCAGAAATTTCTCAAGTAGAATCCTATGAAATCATCAAAACCCAATAAAATGAAGATTTGAATCCTGAAAGTGAAATTAAACCTATTATTGAGCCTGATATAGTTTCATTCCCTTCAACTGTTTTAGAATTAAATCCAGAACAGAAGAAGTTAATTATTGAACTCATTAAATAGGAGTATCCAGACATCTTTCCTATGATTGAAATTTCGACAGGTCACAACACAGATATTAAGAGCGAACTAGAG
Source organism: Picea mariana (assembly GCA_032191745.1). NCBI lineage: Eukaryota > Viridiplantae > Streptophyta > Pinopsida > Pinales > Pinaceae > Picea > Picea mariana. The sequence goes on along the minus strand of JASDQU010589813.1, from coordinate 52,505 downwards.
ACATCATCGTCATCTCTTGGATCTGTCTCATCCGAAGATTTCAGATCACACTATTTTTCTTTTGAGAACCCTTTGTTTCTCACCCCATTAGTTGATCATAGTCAAGAGGAGAAAGCCTTGTCTGATAAAGATCAAGTTTCAACATCAATACATATAATTTGTGACACACAAGGGACGCCTTGTCCTTCAACATCACCAATTTTACTCACTTCCAGAGCTCCAAAAATAGCCAATATGGCTGCAGACAGAATGGACGAAATAGTTGCAACAAGGTATGCTCCCTTGGTTCTTCCACAAGTGATGTATTCATTTTCACCAAATGATTATATGAGATACTTTCCTAGATTCAATGGAGATGGATCAGTTTCTGCTGAAGAGCATTTGAGTTCATTTTATAGTTTTGCAGATAATTTCAATGTAGAGCATGCTGATGTGTGGATGAGACTATTTGTACAAAGTCTAAATGGGGAAGCAAGAAAGTGGTTCAAAAGTTTTCATCCCAATTCAATAGCTGATATCATAGCCTTAGATGATGCCTTTCTCAAACATTGGGCAGACAAAAAGGAATTTCTATACTACATCACCGAATTTGGTGCTTTAAGGAGGAAACAAGGTGAATCAATACCTGATTTTACCAAAAGGTTCAACCAGATGTATGGAAAAATTCCAGAGGAGATAAAACCTTTAGAGACTTCAGCTAAAATCACCTTTGCCAATGCATTTGATGCTGAATTTTCCTTGTTGCTTAGGGAAAGAAGAACCGCTACCCTCAGCCTGATGCAAGATGCTACTATCAAGGTAGAATCTAACATATTAGCAGCAGACAAATTGAAGTCTAGAAATGATAGAGAAAGAAAAAAGAAAAGGGAAGAGTTGCCTTCATCTTCTAATTCAACATATGATTCCAAAATGGATGAAATGGATAAGATGCTGAAAACTTTGACATCTGAAATGGCAAGGTTAAAGATAGAACAAAAAAAACCCAATAGACCTGTACCAGAGGGTGGTTACAGAAATACAAATCAGTTCAGAAGACCGAACAATGTTCCTCAGATTTTACCAAGAGAAAGGAAAAACCAGGATGACCAAAAAGTTTTACCTTCTTTTCAGAATAATGCGGTAGATGAGGAGGAATATGAGGATGATATAGAAGAAGACCCTGCAGTTCATTTGAATGATTTAGAATCATCTCCTCTACATGTGACACAACAGGATTATGAAGATGCTTTGATTGCAAATCAGTTTGAGGAAGGAGATGGAGATGAGATTGTCCAGCAGGAACCTAAAAGGAAAAAATACAATCTCAGATCTGGTTCCAATGCACCTAAAGTAGATACACCTGTGTCCATAAAGAAGGCTAGTACTCCAATTAAGTCAAGGGTTATCAAAGCTGTTCCCAAGATTCATGTTGACCAACCATTGAAGCAACCTGCCAAGGAGAGCATTGCCGACATAAAGGAACCAAAAAAAAATGTTTCCGTTTTCATTTTAGAACATGAAATCAAAAAAATCAAGATATTAGTGCCATTATTAGAACTCATGAAAAAAGAACCTTTCAGAAAGACCGTCCTCAAGGCTCTTCAGGCTCCAACTCATGTCACCTTTTCAGATACAGTCAATCTAGATAATGAAAACCCTACTATAACTATTGGACCTCACATTGAAGACATAATTGATGCCTCTCCACCTTTTACATTTCATTGAATATCCATGACAGGATATTACACAGCTGCTTAATGGATTCTGGTGCCTCGCATAATGTAATGCCCAAGGTGGTTATGGAAGAATTAGGGTTGGACATTACCAGACCATATCATGATCTATATTCTTTTGACTCCAAGAAAGTCAAATGCCTTGGAGTTATGAAAGATGTGGTGGTCACTCTTTCCCAATTGCCTATGAAAAGTGTGGTATTAGATGTTATTGTGGCTGATATACCACCAAAATTTGGAATGCTTCTTTCAAGATCTTGGGCTAAGAAGGTAGGTGGTACTCTATAGATGGACCTTAGCTATGCAATCATACCTGTTTTTGGTGGGGAAAAATGGAGATTATACAGAGAATTCAGATTAGCTTATTTGGTAAGTGATCAAAATAATCCCACTAATCATCCTATATACGCCGTAGAAGATGATCTGGGTTCTTCTATTTTTCATATGAGTGAGGAAATGGCAGAAGTATCAGTCAGAAAGTCAACAACTGCAGTGGGATATAGTAAAGACAATTTTGTTTGGAAAATGTATTTTGTTGGGGCATGTTCTAAAGAAGGTTCTGGAACTGGTATTGTTTTCATTTCCCCTTCCAAGGAGGTTATCCCCATGTCATATAAACTTGAATTTGACACCACCAATAACATCAATGAGTATGAAGCTTTGTTATTGGGTTTGAAAGCTGCTAGAGATATGGGAATTGATAAGTTGTCTGTTTTTGGAGACTCAGAACTTGTTATTCACCAGATCAAGAATATATACCAAACCAAACAACAAAGGTTAAAACAATAAAGAAATGAGGTGTGGGACTATGTGGATAATTTCTTTTCGGCATTTAATATAACTTTTGTGCACAGAAATTTGAATCAGCAAGCTGACTCTTTGGCACTTGCAGCTAGCAGCTTTAAAACTCCTATGTTTCCTAATATGAAATTCGAAGTTGAAGTTAGAAACAAACCTTCAATACCGGATAATCTAAAGCATTGGTAGGTTTTTAAAGATGATGAAGAAATTCAAAGATTTTTGAAAACCATCGAAGAGTTTTCTAACATCTCAATTGATCAAGATGATGAAGATGCAGAGGCAGAAATACATACTGCAGAAGTCCTTCAAGATACAATTGCTGGCCACAAAATCATTGAACTGAAGACAAACCATTTGTCCAAGGGTTTGGTTCCACTAGAAAGGCTGTTTGATCATAATGATGTTTCCAGGAAGGATTTTATCCAAACAGAAGAAACAAATGTGGTAGACTGTGACATTAGTTCGGATGCAAATCCCAGGTTGGTAAAAATATCTAGAAAACTGTCACAAAAACAGAAAGAAGCATATGTTGAATTAATGAAACATTATTCATACATTTTTTCATGGTCTTATGAAGATCTGAAGGTGTTTGACACAGAGATTATTCAGCACAAAATTCCCCTGAAACCTGGGTCGAAACCTGTTAAACAAAAGTTTAGGCAATTTAATCCTTTATTGTTACCTATAAAAGAAAGGGAGATGAAAAGGCCACTGGAAGTGAAAATCATAGTGCCACTAAGATACTCAGAATGGGTAGCAAACCTTGTACCTTTCAAAAAAAAGAACGGAGAGATAAGGCTCTGTGTAGACTTCCGGAATCTAAACAGGTGCTCTCTGAAAGACAATTATCCATTACCAAAAATGGATTATATCTTACCAAGAGTTGTCGGCGCAAAGAGAATATCTATGCTTGATGGATATTCAGGGTACAATCAAATATCAGTAATGGAAGAGGATAAAAATAAAACAACTTTTACCACTCCATGGGGCAGCTTTATGTACAAAAAGATGCCTTTCGGGTTGATGAATGTCGGAGCCACATTTCAAAGGGCTATGGATATCGCTTTCATTGGAGAGAAAGACAGGTTTGTGGTTATTTACCTTGATGACATCACTATATTTTCAACATCTGATGAAGAACATTTACAACACTTGAATCAGAATTTTGAGAAATGCAGGAGGTATGGAATTTCACTTAATCCAAAAAAATCACATTTTTCCATGGAGGAAGGAAAGATTCTAGGACACATCGTTTTGCCTGAAAGAATTAAAATAGATCCAGAAAGAGTAAAGGTTATTCAGCTAATCGACATTCCGAGAAATAAAATTCTATTCAGTCATTCATTGGTAAAATTAATTTTCTAAGGAGGTTTATACCTAACTTTGTAGAAATTGTCAAGTACATCACTGACATGTTGAAAAAGGATGCAGAAATTAAGTGGATACCGAAAGTGAGAGAATCCTTTGAAAGGATCAAACAGGCTATTGTCCAGGCACCTGTTCTAATTAGCCCAGATTATTCTAAAGAATTCATGATTTTTTCATTTGCATAAGAAAATACCATATCTGTTGTTCTTCTGCAAAGAAATGAGCAAGGCCACGAGCAACCAATCTCCTTCTTTAGAAAAACTCTCAGGGACTTTGAATTGAAGTATGATTTAATAGAAAAATAGGAATATGCCTTGGTAAAGGCATTAAAATCATTCAGAGTATATGTTCTTCAATCTAAAATTACAGCTTCTGTCCCAAGCAGTGAAGTCAAAGAAATATTGGTTCAGCTAGATTGTGAAGGAAAGCGAGGGAAATGGATAACCAAAATCCTGGAATACGATCTCACCATAAAACCTACTCAATTGATAAAGGTTCAAGGCCTCGCCAAATCAATTACAGAATCTAATTGCAAAGAAATTGGGTTATATCATCTTTCAGACATATCACAGGACTCTTCTGTCCAGATTGAAGAAATAGATTTACAGATAAACAACAAGTATGCTTCTTCAAAATGGTACAAAGATATCATATTTTTTCTGCTAAATTTTCAATCTCCCACAGAGTTGGATAAATCAAAATTCAGATCATTAAAGTTGAGAGCTGTAAAGCACTATATTGTTGATCATACCCTATTTTGGAAGGACCCCAATGGTTTTCTGTTGAGGTGTGTGGACGAAAAGGAAGCTAAACAAATCTTTCAAGATCTGCATCATGGTGTTTGCGGAGGCCATCATCATTAGAAGGCTACTGCCTTCAAAATTCTTAGAGCAGGCTATTACTGACCAGTTCTATTCTCAGATATTTTTTCTCAGGTCAGGGCATGTGAACCTTGTTAGAAATTTGCTGGAAAGCAGAAACTTATATCTCTGCCTCTGAAACCAATCATCACCCATGGACCATTTCAACAGTGGGGATTATATTTCATCGGAGAGATTAATCTGACATCCTCAGGAAAACATAGATAAATTCTTACATCTACAGATTATTTTATGAAGTGTATTGAAGAAATTCCGACTCGGAATACAACAGACAAGGTAATCATGGAATTTCTAGAGGGATATATTTTTTCCAGGTTTGGCTGTCCTAAAAAACTGGTCACTGATAATGCACAGGCTTTTAAATCAAATTCCATGATTGAATTCTGCAATAAGTATAGTAACAAATTGGTTCATTCTACTCCCTACTACCCCCAAGGGAATGGATTTGCTGAATCTTCCAATAAGACTTTGATAAGAATTATCAAAAAATTACTGGCGGAAAAAAAAAATCATGGGATTCCAAGTTAAAGTTTTCCCTTTGGGCTAATTGTATCAGCAACAAGAAGTCTATTGAGACATCTCCCTTCCAGATGGTATATGGGACAGAAGAAATCCTTCCAACTCAATTGGGTCTGCCAGTCTTAGAGTTTCTGCAAGAAGAACTAGAGGAACCTAATGATGTCCAAAGAAGATTTTTTCAGATGATTGAAGTTCAACAGGTCAGAGAATAGGTTAATCAGAAAGTTGTTGCTCATTAGAACAAAATCAAGGCTACATTCGATAAGGGAACTAGGAAAGATGTTTTCAATGAAGGGGATTTGGTGTTAAGATGGGGCGCCAGGAGAGAGGATAAAGAAAAACATGGAAAGTTCGATAATCTATGGTATGGTCCTTTCAGGATAGCCAAGGTAATGAACAATAACACTTTTCTTCTGCATAATTTAGACAACACTGAAATTTTTGGGGGCCCAGTGAATGAGAGGTTCTTGAAGCACTATTTTCTCTAAGGGCTCATTAGGTTTGAGTTAGTACAATAGGTTTTCCTTTCAATAAAGACTCCATATACCCAATGGACTTGTTTTTACAATTATGCAGAGAATAAAAGACTGACAGTTGCAGGGAAATCGGTGAATCAGAGATAAAGGAAAGGCAATGGTCTGCAGTTCTTGGAGTTTATTATCAAATATCCATCCCCAGAAGGAGCCAATGTTAGTCTCTAATTTTGTCTTGGTTTAGTGAGAAACCCTTATCCTAAGTCTTCCTTACCCACACTTCATTTTCTATTTCTCATTGATTTCAATTTTTGTTTTTTATGGTTTGCATTACAGTTTTGGGATAGTTTATTTAAGTTTGATTTTGAAAGACACGGTTTAAAAATGAGGTGCCTCCTTGTATGCTTGTTTGAATTTCAAATGTTCAATTTTTTCTAAGTTATTAATAGCGCTACGGGAATAAGCCTATTCCCGTAGCGCCAAATAATCATGCCTTGATACGTGCCTGCCATCCTGATTTCATTATGATGACATGAATCATGGGTTGAGAGTTCGCATGCATCCATGAAAGCTTGGAAATCATTTGAAAAATTCAACCATTTCATAATCCAATTGTTGTGTACTCGCGTAGGACTCAATTCAAATCACCCTTTTTCTTGATGATAGTTATATTATACATGTTCAATTTCACTGAATTCAAGCTTGCAGTGAGGAATGTAGGTATCCACTCAAAGGAACGGTATACACTAACAATTGCAGGTGTCAAATTTGGAACTTGAGGACGTAGTTGCAGAATTGTGTTTGATGGTGCCAAAAAGGAGCGGACAGGTTGTCAAAATAGAACCAGAGGGTGCCGAATTTCTTGAAGCCTATCCTCAGATGGCTCAAAGGTTCAGAGACACTGGGTGGTTTGATTTCCTCACCACTTTTTAGGATTATGATGAGCAGGTCTCCATGGAGTTCGCTCTGAATTTCGATGATCACGAGGTTGAAATTGGTAAAATGTTGATGCTGGTAACATAACAGACTATCACAAAGGCTTGCAGGCTGGTAGTTGGAGGAGAAAGATGGTGGAAGAAAGAGCATGTGGTTACTGAATTTGTAAACCAATTCCTGCTTCCAGACAAGAAAAATCTGGATTGGAGAAGGGGAATACCTCGTAGCTGGATTCAACCCAAATGGAACACGACTTTGATCGTGATTCATAGGTATATCACCTATGAAGGTAGATTCTCACTGGTCTATATATACCATGTCAGGATACTAATGCATTTAAATGGTGATTACCCGTTAAATCTCCCTTATTTTCTACTCAAAATCTTGACAAAGATGTCAAAAAGAGTGCAGTCACTCAAAAAGAGTGCAGTCACTCTCCACCAATGCTAAAAGCAACCTTTTCCATCAAGTCTTGATTAAAACCTTAGTCATGTCTTCTTTGAATGAATTACAGAAGCCCTGGAGTTGGCTCACGGGATCTTTAAACCCTATCACTTAGTCCAATAAGTAGAAGAAAGGCAAAGGGAGAAAGACTGTTACATAGAGTCGAGACATCTTCGATGAAACCCCTATGAAAGAGGAAATGTCTGATATCAAGGTGCCCAGGAGGAGAAGAAGTAAAATATCTAGGTGGGAGAAAGAAATTGAAATGTTTTCTGAGGAAAATGTTAAAGGGGAAAATGATTCAGATAACGATCTTGATACTCAAACTACAGTCAAGCTTGAAACGCCATCAACTAGTAAAAGGGGTGCTACAACCAAAGGGAAAAGGGTTAAAGGTGTGTCTGTATCATAGAAACCTAGAAGAAATTCTACTAGGGTCACCAACAAGTATAGACTGAATTCAAAGGCAATGTTCAATCTGTCAATCAAAGAAGAAAACTTCATAATCATAGAAGATGACTCTGATAATGTTGAAGCAAGTACCAGGAAAAGAACAAAAAGAACTCCATTGCCCAAGAAATCTCTCAACAAAGGAAAAAGAATAATTTCACCACCTATAGGTCCTGTAACAAGAGCTTCAACCAGATTAGCAAAAGCTAAAGAGATGGATAAATGTATCAGTGAAACCCCTGAAGATAAACATGATTACTTTGAAGACGTAGATCACATACCAGATGTGCCTGAAGCTATAGATTCAACAAGTTCTGAGGAAGAACGTAGCTCAAAATTAGTCTCAAAGTACCAAGTTAAAGCCAAGGAACCCAGAGTTTCCTTAAACCTGAATGAACCTTCACCTTTTGAAGAATGCTCAGGATTCAGAGTTAAAATTAGAATTGATAAAGAAAAGATCAAGGAGTTTTAGAAAACAATAAGACAATTAAAGAAGGAGAAGGCGCAGATAGAACAATGGAATGATTGCCTCTAAGAAATGATTCAAAGTTTTAAAAATAAGAAGAAAGAGCAAAGGGCATTGCTCAAAGAACTCAGAGAGATTAATTTCAGACTCTATTGGCACAATGTCGTCCTTACCACAAAGCTCAAATAGAGAAATGCTAAAGCCATTGCTATGATTATATCCTAAAGGTAACATGGAAATTTGCTACAATTATGATTTAAACGTTTTCCAAGAAATATGGCAAGGCCTACTCGTTTTTGGTCAGTAAAATGCTAAGACCTCGATCTATTTTACAAAATCAAACTAAATTTCTATTTTGTAGAGTCAAATGTAATGCTGGCAATATTTGCAATATCAAGCTGTTGAGCTGTGATCTATTTTGGGATTGTAGAAGCTCTTTTTGAGTGAACTACCTTAGTAGATAGATACTATTCAAAATCTAGTCATTAAAGATATACTAGATGATAGTATCTAGAATTTTTATAGATAGTCTAAATAGACAGAAGAAAGACCATGTTCAGGTCGAAAAATTGGAGATCCAAGGGACCTTTTTGTGAAGCACATTGTAAAGGCATTTATGTTCAATTTGACACTTAATAGCAAAGGCATATGGATGGTTAAACCCTCTTTTTCTATCTTGTTATTTCTTTATTCATGCTTGAATTCATTATTCGAATTGCAATGCTTTTTGATTCATGACTGATAATTTATATAGTGAAAATTTTACTGTAAAGATAATTTTTCAAGTTTGATATCAAGCTGATAATCTTGTTTCTTTATAATATTTTGAGGCAAGAATTCTTGTGAAGTTGACAAATTGAAGGCTTCACCTTCTTTTTTCTTAATTGGTTTGACCCATCTTTGTGTTTACCTATTAATCAGTCATTGGGATATACTTTGTTTTAATCTTGTTTTTCATGTTATGTTATTACCTTGAAACCAGTTTCAAACCACCTTTAAAAAAAAAAACCAATCATAAAACCCTCAAAACACTTTTGCAATAAATCAATGATGCCCTAGCTTTCCCTTAGCAGTCGAGTGCAACTTTAGGGAATAACAACCCCCCCTCAAAGTAATGATGGCTCTAACTCTGATATGATTTTAGGTAACCTCATACCTCCATCCTTATGTTCATTAAATTCAAAGAATGATTATGTGAATTTTGGTTTCATTGGTAGAATAGTTTCTGGAGATATTATGAGTGGAACCCCATCTATGAAATTCATGGCCCTGAATTAGGAGGGGATGGGATCAACAAGATGGTGAACACAAAGAAGCACATGAAATGTGTAAATATAAATATAGAAGACATCAATTTGGAACTAAGGGAGGGAATGAAATTGCATGAAATCATGCTAATAGAAGACTCAACTTTAGTTGGAAGATTTGCAAGCAAAAGAATGAGCTTAGAATCCATAAAATCCTAGACCTGAGAGAATTTGTCTATTATTCTTGGATATGTTATATACATAATTATTTAGTTAAATGGATGGCTCATATAGATTATGAGATCATAAAAATATGCCAAAAAAATCCTCCAACCTCAATGTAACTAGGTCTTCCAAGCCCTTTTTCTAAAAAAGTGGTAAGTATACTTTGATTCAACGATTGAGATTTTAGAAAATGTTCTTATATGGGTTAGGATTTCTTGTTTACCACTAATTATATGGTTATACGATGTCTTTAAATAAATTGGTAATGCCTTGGGTTTTTTAATGAAGTGATAACTTATTCAAAGATAAAGGCTACATGGGAATGGCCCATATTCTTGTGGGTATGGAGTTATCAAAAGTATTGGTAGATTCCATTACGATAAGGAAGGGGTATTCCACTTTTTGTAAGGACCTAGACTATGAAGGGATCCCCTTCAAATGCAACCACTTCCACTTGTATGGAAACTTGGAAAAGGAATTATCCCTCCTCATTAGAAGAAATATTTGGATCCATAAGGGAATTAGAGAAGATGAAGCTCAACCTATGTCACCTTCGTTGCATGATCAAAAGGATGAATCTCTAGTAGTAAACAAGGCCTCGGATTCAACTATAGTAGCATATCAATAGAAAAATCTTGAAAAATCACTAGTATTGGTCAACCATGGACATGAAGGCATGGATAATACAATTTCATTCCCTTCCCCTATTCCCATTTAGAATTAAGAAAATATTATACTCTTTTCATCTTAGGGGTTAAACCTTCCTCCACAAATGGAAGATCTAGTATTGGATTTATTGTCTAGTTTATCAAGGATAAATTATTCCCATCCGACTCCCCTTACCCCCCTCCAAGGAATGGACCCTGATTTATAAAACAATATATCCCCAAATTCTATTGATACCTCCTCTATGCATTTTGATGACCCAATCTCATAGCATGATTCCTAGACCATTGAAGCCTCAAAATATAATCCTTTTTCAAGGGCCAAATGGGCTCCCCTTTTCATAGGTGGTTTTTTAGGAAGTTTATGAACCCTTGATGATAGGGATTCAAAGCCTCCATAGAGAGGAAGGAAATATTTCTTTTCCCTATAACAAAAGTAGACAAACACAAAGGTGTGATCTAGAAAACAATGATCTTTAATAGGGGATCTTAGAGAAAATGACTAGAGGGGTCCTCATCATGATTGTTCTTTCTCTAAACTATAGAGGATTGACCAATTCCTCAAAAAAATTGGCCATCAATATATTGTTGGACACTCACAATCCGTCAGTCCTCCTATTACAAGAAACCATCAATGAAGGTGAAAAAGCTATAAAATAATTATCCCCTCATTTGAAAGGATGGGGTTTTTCATCTATTGATTCCCAAGACAGATTAGAGGGATTGATAATGGGTTGGAGAAAGCACTCTCTAGACCTAAAAAATTATTGGGACTTCCCCTTTGGATTATGAACCACTATGTTATCAAGAGACCTAGCAAAGGAGCTCAATTGCATCAACATCTATGGCCCATATTCAGATCGAGAATTTTACTAGGAAGGAATTTTTAAAAAATATTGGTTCCAAAATGACATAGTGATGGTACATAGGGGGGGACCTTAATTTCAGCCTAGGTGATTTATAAATTTTGGGCCCAATAATGTATATGGATCCCCTAGAATAATTCTTCATCACCAAGATAGAGATTTCTAGGTTGTTGGACATCTATCCTGCAAAACACACCCCCATGTGGAGGAATATGAGAATATGGGAGGCTCAAGTGAAAAAACAATTAGGTCGATTTTCTATTTCATAAATTTTTCTTGAAGATAATATCTATCTTTGTCAGTGGGTCTCTTTGAGGGGAGTCTTGGGTCATAGCCCAATTATTTTGGAACTAGCTTTCCTATAGGAGAAACCCCTCAACCCTTTAGAATTAAACCAAAATTGGTTGGGGGATGAGTACTTCCTAGAAAAAATGAAGGATAGATAGAGACCCTATGATCCCTCCTCCACACAATCCCCTCCCATATAGATTCACCATAATTTAAAGAGAGAAAACAAATCTACTATCGCATGGTCTAGGGAAAAGAGGAAGAAAGATGGAAAACTTCTGGAGGAAATTGGGGCTAAGATAGAAATATGTTATCAAGGAGAGGGACATGGTTTTCTCATGGAGGATAAAAAAGTGAAATTAATATGCTTGAGGAAAAAAAAAGGAAATTACTTCTTGACAAAGGAAAGGATTGGATGATCAAAAGTCAAGTGATCTAGCTGGAAGATGGGGATGAAAACACAAAGTTTTTCCACCATTTTTCAAACAATTGGAAAAACATAAACATGGTTTGGGGGATTGAAAACACTAATGGGACCAAAGAAACTTCTTTCTCTGATATGGTGGCAGAAGGGGTGATTATTTCAACACCCTTTTAAACAAGGAAGACATATACATTATTGAATCCATTCTTAATGTGGCAAGATTCTTGCCAAGATTTGTAAACCAAGAGGATAACCTAGCCCTTATGACATAAATATCTAAAGAAGAAATTCTAAAAACCTTACATATATTTCATAAGCATAAAATTCTTGGTCCAGATGGACTTCCAATAGAGGTTTTTCTTAGATTCTATGACTTTATTGAGAATGATATCCTAAAAGTGGTTGAATATTCTCTACCCATAGGTCAAATTATGGCTTCTTTGAACACTACATTCCTTGCCCTAATCCCTTGAAATTTTATTTATTTAGGTCCATAACCCTCTGCAACAATGTGTATAAAATAATCTCTAAAATAATTTCCCACGAGCTAAAAGGAATCCTTTCAAGCTACATCGCTCTAGATTAATTTTGGTTTCTACAAGGAAGACATATTCAAAAAACAATAGGAGTTGCACAAGAAGGACTGCATTCCATAAAAACCAAGAATAAAAAACCTCTCACTCTAAAGGTAGATCTCCCAAAGTCCTTTGACTAAGTGAGCTAGTTGTATATTAAAATTATTCTCACACACCTTGGGTTCAACCATGCCTTCATCATCTATGCATTGAGTTGTATTATCTCAACTTCATTTTCCATTTTACTCAATGTTTCAACTTCCCCATTCTTCAAATCTAAATGGGGAATAATACAAGTTTGTCCCTTTTCATAGCTCCTCTTTTTTTTGTAGTTGAGGGAATTAGTAGATTCATAAAGGAATCCATTGCAGATGATAGATTCAAATGTATAATTTTGGTCCCTTTCTACAACATAACCCACCTCTGCTTTATGGATGAAATCCTCATATTTTTTAAAATTACAAGGGACATGGCAGAAAAACTACATGATATCATAGATCTCTTCTATGAAGCCACAATAATGAAAATTAACTTGGAAAAATCCATGCCGATCATATGGGGAATCTTAGATATAGAAAGGATTGGAATCTCTCAAAATTCTCCCTTTCAAACAGGTAATTTGAAGCCGGGCTCAAATACTTGGGATTCCATTTCTGAGAAAACTATTTCAAGAAATATGAATAGATATGGCTCTTAGCTAAGTTGGAAAAAAACCTAAATACTTGGTAAAATTGATGGATCTCATAGGGTGACAGATTGGTCCTAGTCAAGATAGTGCTACAAGCCATGTTGGTCTATTGGAATTCACTAGATTATAACCCAAAATGCATCTTGGAAAAGATCAAACAACGTTTTTTTCATTTCCTTTGGTTTGGAGAAGCTGGGAAGAAAAAATTAGTACTTGCATCTTGGAAAAGGATAACAATACCAAAATCCCTTGGAGGATAGGGGTTGAAAAATATTTTATTATTCTTAAATTTCATTGTAGATAAGAATGTTTGGAGGATCTTCGAAGTCACAAGGCTTTGGAAAAAACTTACTATGGAAAAATATCTCCCACAAGAATTCCTTTTGGACTATATTCGCAAGCCCCCCAAAAAACTACTCCTAGTGGGAAAACCCCCCCTTTAACTACACCAGGGTTCAAGATGTAGACATAGCGAATAACCATCTAAAAGCTAATCAATTCTCTATACTACCCCAAACGTACCAAAACTAATGTAAAGAAAGAAAATGGAAAGAGATCATGTAACTATACCTTTGATCCCACGTCTGATGATGATCTCCTCATGCTTGGAAGTTCCACTAACTGCATGTCTCCTCCCAAGGTTGACTTGCATCCAAAGATAGGCAAATAAAGAACTAAAAGCATGATATTCTATCCATAAGTTAGGGTTAGATATAAAATGTCAAGTATAAATCATTAAAAATACTCAAAACACCATCATTTGGGACAGGAAAATGTGATTCTTTTATTCATAATACAAATATTATACCTTACAATCTGAGTCGGCCATCGTTCTGCGAACTTGGTCTGGGATCATATTTACCATGCTCCAAGTGCACCTTGAATGGAATTATTCTTTCAACCTTCTTATGATCACCTCTATGGAAGGGAATGGGCTGAATGGAGGAAGAAGGGGTTGATGAGGGTATGCTGAGGCAATATCTCACAAAAGGCAGCAATATCTTGGGCAAGGAGGGGAAGTTAAATTGGGAAGAGTTTCACTATTCTTTTGATTCAATTGGAAATGAGGCCCAAACACCTCCTTTTATATGACAAAAGGATGGTTATTCGGTTGGGTGACAAGCCATAGTAGGTGGATTAGTTGGGAAACCTCCAATATCCCATGAATTTCAACGAATTCCTTGCAACTTTTTATTTTTGCAAATTTTGCAAGTATACGCGGGTTGTAATGGTGCAACATGAGTATGTACATGAGCTCTAGTGGTGCAGAAAGCGTATGTGCGGGATGTAATGGTGCAGGGCACGTACATCTTCCAAAAAGTGGTTTTTTAAGAAGAGCTTCTCATTAGTGCTTTGGAAGAATATGCAAGTAAGAGGGCCAAGGCCATGTATGCATGAGTAGGGAATTTTAGGGCTATAACAGATGCCCCCAAATGTGTGAGGTCAGAAGAGGCCAAAATACATTACAATATCTTCACCAATGTACGAAATCGAGTGAGCCCATGACCAGAGTTTGGGAGGTGCCATCTGCAAAACAACAATTGTCTCTCCGGGGTGGGCATACCCATGGTCGAGATGAAATAAATCATGGCTTCCAATCAAATACACTACAGATCCATGTCATATAACTATATAAAGTGTATCCATGAGAAATACACAACGGATCTACATATCAAAATCAGTCGAAGATATACAAGTATAGTATCCATCTTCAAGAAGCTAGCGACGTCTGATGGCTGGACATGAGGCCTTTAGAGCTCAAGAAACACTTTCAAGATCTTCAAAAATCAGGTAGGATTACAATGGGAGTGTAAAACTCACTACTCTGAGGTCTTCAATGGCTCGTCAGAAAAATACATGAGGATCTTGATGATCAAGCAGAGAACTTCATTGATTTTGAATCTGGACTTGATTGGACTCTCGGGATGGTCAACTCATGAAGTTAAGAGCCAAACTGCAGAAAGGCCGACTCAGGTTGGGTGAAACTTCCCTTGGACAAAAGAACAAAAGATGATCAGACTCAGAAAGCATGACATTGACATAAGTTCACGATGCAGTAGGCAACACAAACTCTCCATGTGTTTGGAAGAGTAACCAAATGGAGGAGGACACATCTCTATGTAGCGAGAAAAACTTCCCAAGGTCATACTAGATCCCAATGCTTGATGAACAAATAGAAGGATGTGCTTTTTCCAAGGGCAACTCTTTGTGTTGCTGAAAAAAGAATACAGATTCCCCATCCCCTCTTTTTGGAATATTTGATTTTTTTGTCTTTTTCAATTTTTTGAGAGCTTGAAAAATAATAAAAGACTGCTACATTACAAAGGAGGAATGAGTGTCGCAAGCAAGCATACTAGTTCCAAGCACACACTAATTCTCAGAGAAAAGAGACATGTGCAGGAAAAGGACACTCGGGGAAAATTCCTCCATGGGTCAAGGTGTCAGGTCACATAGGAAAGAACTGCTACAAGGCTTGTGTATAAGGCATGCTTCAAAGGTTTAGTTGAGAGCAACATGGAGCCTTAATTAGGCCAAAAATGAAGAGATGCAAATGCAATTAAGAAAGACATAATGAAACCCCCTTCAATATAATTTTAACGAGCCCAAAGAAGGTAAGCTCGGTATTTTTTTCACGTTTAGAGAGTCTGAAAAAACGTAAAAGAAGTCTCCAGGGAGTACCTTTTTCGGAGATAGTATGGTCGGTTCGAAAAATGGGTAAACTGGCATCGAAAATACATCTATTCAAAGCCATTTGAACAAGTGTGACAAAGACAAGATCACTCAGAAATATTTTCAATTTTAAGGAGTCTGAAAAGAGCTTAACTATGGAATCACAACCTTTTTCTGAGTTTAGTATCCTTAGCCCGAAAAAGTATAAAAGTTACTGAGGAGAACTCTCTTGGTGACACAAATCTCCCGAGACGTACCTTTTTCTGCTATAATATACAGGATGGAAAAAGGGTTAAACTCAGGCCAGTAGATGTTCTTCTGGTTCAAATTAACGAGTGTGGAGGAACAAGGTCACTCGGCGATATTTTCAATTTTAGAGAGTATAAAAAGAGATTAACTATGGACTCCATGGGGGTTCCTTTTTCGTAGGTAATCTCCAAGGCCTGAAAAAGGTGATAAAAAAAACCAAAGAGAATGTTCCTTTTTCAAATATTTAGTTCCTCAAGCCCGAAAAAGGGTTAAACTTATGCCTGCGAATACTCTTCTAATGAATCGTAGTTCCTAGAGCATACGTTTATTCGTGAAATTGACCGCCTGGATCGAAAAAGGGGTAAACTACTACTAGACAAACGTGCCTTCAAATTTGAGTTTGGCAAGCATGAAGGGAAACAAGATCGCTTGACAATATTTTCATGTTTAGAGAGTCTGAAAAGGGCTTAAAGAAGACTCCAGGGGGATACTTTTCTTAGTTAATCTAGACAAGATCAAAAAGAATAAATACAGTCTCGTTGAATTTTTATTTCAAATTTTAAAGCGAGCTTCAAAGACAACAAAACATGCTCATTTGGGAGTCCCGGGGTAAGGCCAAGCATGATGATGCATCAAACAGATGAGGCTTAATCTCATAACCATGAATGGACTAACAAGGAATCTCTAGCCTATAGTCATTATTGACAGCATGGACGCCAAAATGAAACCATGATCTACCTAGGGCATCCATGTACAGGTAGGATCTACCACCTAATTACGACATGAATAGAGCAACAATGATGGTTCTGTGTCACACTTCGGTGGGTCGATCCTATGGAAAATAAAAAAGGACAACGAGATGTAGAAAGTGGAGATGAAATCCTAACTTATATGCAAAACGTTGGAAAAAATGACTTTTACCAAAGGATACCAAAAAGTGACCCATCCCCCCAAAAGTTACCAAATCAAAAGGAAAAGGGTACCATAATGTTCAATATGAAACTCAGAATCAGATACAAGTGATTTCCAATCCAGGAAAAAAGACAAAAGGGGTCAAAAAAGTGGCAAAAAGGGCCAAAAAAGTCTATAAATAGAAGCTGACAGCTCATTTTCACCATTGCAGTTTGAAAATTAACCAAAAGGAGAAAAAAATCCCCTTTTCTAAAGAAGTTGATTCTAGGAGATTCATTGGAGGAAATGAACTTCCGCTTGGACCAAGTAAGTACAATTTCATCCCTTTTGCATTTCAATCTTTCATTTGTGCATTTAATTTTGTTTTTTAGGGGGTGCACTCTCCTAAAAAGAGCATCCCTACCTGTACATATGCGACTGTACAGGTATGTACTCAGGCATAAAACACTCTTCCCGTGTACATATGCGACTGTGGCCAATACAAACCGCGTACACACATGCAAGCTTGGAACAAATTAAAAGGCAAGAGATAACTTCCTCCAATTTCCATGGAACATGATGTATGTCCACTGGAGGGAGAGGAAAAATGAGGACATAGATATACTAGTCAAAGAGGAACCTATAGTCATCGCCACACTGAAACAGTGTGGGCTATGGAAGTTCTTCTAGCTTCCTTTTATGAGGGCACAAACCAGGTTACTTAACGCCCTTGTTGATTACTGGCACCGAGATGCAGAGGCATTCATGTTAGAGGGACAGTCGTTGACTCCGACGATTGAGGAAATCTACTTCTTGAATGGACTCTCGAGGAGAGGATAACCATTCAATCTGTGTAATTCCCCCCCTGGGCCTTTCAACATTGAGGAATACATCCAGATGTATTGTGAGGCTCGCACTGAGAAGGTACGTTCTCAGGCTCCTATACATAAGATCACCATCTTGACTCTTCGAGTGATCTTGTTATTGATTGGGTGGATTACTGGATCCACGGCCCTACACCAGGCCTCTCGAGCACACATGCACTATGCCATTCAGTGCCAAGAGGCACNCATGAAGAGACAAATGACAAAGTGTCGGCAGCGTAGCAACAAAAAATTTGGGTTTGGCACTATTTATGCTCTTTCTTCTTTGAGAGGGTACCCAGTCTCAGTCCCAGAGAGATGTTACGGGGGCATGTGGCCTCCTTCCCAGCGATATGCATATGGGCAACATTGCTGCCACGACAGGGGGGAGGGAGGACCATATAGGCCTTCGATGACACATTTTTTGACTGGTGGGCATGGAATATTTCGGTGATTGAGGACTACCCCTATGTTGGGGTCAACTTTTCTAGGGATCCAGACATTCCCATGCCTCCCGGAGAGGAGCGAGGAGAGATAGGTAACATTTTTTTAATGTTATTTAATTTTTAATTTATTTTATATATATCATTTTAATATGTGTATAGAGTACTAAATTCCGTGTATCTTCTATGTACATATGTGGGGCCAGTGCGGCTAGCAGACTTCGTGAGGACTCGTCGATGTCCTCGACCAAAGGCGAGACCAACAACAGCTGGCGGACCAACAGTCGCAGGAGGACCTCCAGCTGGAGAGACTGAGAGAGTTTTGAGACGAGTGGAGTGCAATCTCACTGTGCTCACTCACACAATACCCATAACCGAGATCAAGGATATCCCATCTTACATGCAGCCTCATGTAGTGAGGCTGCCACGAACGTGGGTCAAGCTTTTTTGGCATTTGGCCAACGTTGTAGTGCATTATGGCAAGGCCAATAGGCCCTATGCTTAGATAGGGTAGACTTTTGATGTGCCGAGTAAAGATTTTGTACATGTATTTTGAGGTCATAAGCCCAACGATGTATACTGAACATTATTTTTGAGGCGTTCGCACCCACCTATGCACTCGTGACACGTTTTGATATATATATATATACATCTTATTTGTATTATGGATTCCATTTTTTACAAATGTATGTACAGGTGTATGTGTGTTCTTCTCTTTCTATGTGTGTGAAACATTCCAATCTAATAATTGATTAGCTAGAGTATCTGTCATATGATTAAATATCCTAGGAACATGGACATATGTAATGTAAACAAAGTAACATTCTAAGAGATGTACCCTAAGGAAACGTTGTTTGAAATTAGGATCATAAACATGGTAAACTCCATTTAAGTGGGACACAACCAGCTGAGCATCTAGGTAGACCCAAAAGTGTGAATTTCCATGAAACAAAGCATCACAAAGCAAATATATCACTGCATTGTACTCAACGACATTATTTGTAGCATCACCTAGACAAATACCTCTGGAAGATAACAACTGGCTTCCAAGTGTGAAAATCACCCAAGCTATGTAAGCAAGCCTCCGAGTGTGTCGGCTAGCGCCATCCGCGAACCCAAAAAACGCCTCC
>JASDQU010589812.1:7947-22294 GCA_032191745.1 Picea mariana | reverse complement strand
GACGCATCAACAAAGCGGTTGATTAGAGTTATTTCTAGAATGAGCTCAAAGACCAAGATGGACATTCCAGCTTACGAAGGAAGCCTGGATGCAGAAGAGTTGCTAGATTGGATCCAAGCACTTGATACCTACTTCGATTATGAGGATATTGAAGAGGACAAGAAGATAAGGCATGCTGTTACCAAGTTGAAGGGACATGCAGCATTGTGGTGGGACGAGCTACAAGCAGATAGACGTTCCAAAGGAAAACAGAATATCAAAAGCTGGGATCGGATGATCGTAAAGATGAAAGCAAAATTCATCCCCAGAGATTACCAGATCACATTGTTCAGGCGAATGCAGAACCTGAGACAGAAGTTGATGACGGTGAAGGAATGCACCGAGGAGTTTTAAAGAATCAACATTAGAGCAGGTCATCGGGAGAGCGATGACGAGAAGGTGGCGATATACCTAAATGGTTTAAGATATGACATTCAGGATGAGTTAAGCATGCTCACCATCCGAACGGTGGAAGATGCTTACCAATTGGCTCTGAAAGATGAGGAGAAGCTGAGCCGCAAGAAAGGACAGCGAGGGCGAGGCAGGATTCAGCCCAGAGGTAAGGCAGTTGCCCAAGAAAAATTCCAAAAGCCCAAGGAGGAATGAAAGAAACCCCAGGGTAAAGCTGAAAGAGGTGGAACCTCACAGAGGCAGCAATATGTTGAGCCGAGGAGGCAGCATACAGAGCATTGTGGCGGTTATGCTAATGCCAACACATTTCCTCGTACCAGAGGTAGGGGAAGAGGACGAGGAGGAATCATCACATGTTTTACATGTGGGAAGGATGGATATAAATCCGTTTATTGTCCAGACAGGAAATCAGACAAAGGAGAAGCTCACATCATTGAGGCGCAGAGGCGTGATGCTGAGACATAAAATGCAGACAGCGGAAGATCGCTTGGGATGCATAAGATCCTTTTAACACCTGAAAAGGAGGTGGAAAGCTCAGTGCAGAGGAGCCAACTATTCAGAATGGATTGCACAGCCAAGGACAAGAAACGCAAAGTCATTATAGATAGCAGGAGCACCGATAATCTTGTTTCGACCAAGATGGTGGAAAAAGATGGAGCTGGAAACAACTAAGCACCCGAGCCCATATAAGGTCTCGTGGCTACAAAAAGGACACCGGGTAAGTGTCACTAAACAATGCTTAGTTAAATTCAAGATTGGGAATTACCATGATGAGATTCTGTGTGATGTTATTCCCATGGATGTATGTCATATATTGTTGGGTAGACCATGGTAGTATGACCGAAATGTGGGTCACGATGGGAGGATGAACACATACACCTTAGAGAAGGACGGGAGAGTGCATAAGTTGCTTCCGATAAAAGATAAAGAAGTGAAGCAGGAAGTAAACAACACAGTACTTCTCATGAGTGGGAAAGAGCTTCTCACAGAGATGGAGAAAAATGAAGATCCACAATTATTTGTAGTCAGGAAACCAAGAATTGTCCNTTGTCAGGAAGATGAGAATTGTCCTAACAAGCACAAGAGTGGATGATTTACCAGAGGAGATTCAACAACTGCTGGGAGAGTTTGTTGATATCATCATGGACGAACTACCTCGTTCGTTGCCACCGATGAGGAGTGTGAGTCATCACAATGACCTCATACCTGGAGCAAGTTTGCCAAATAAGGCAGCATATAGGTTGACACCTCAGGAGAATGAGGAAGTCAAGAGGCAGGTCCAGGATCTGCAGGATAAAGGACTGGTCAGAGAGAGTCTGAGTCCGCGTGTTGTTCCAACGGTACTGAGTCCGAAGAAGGATGGAGGCTGGAGGATGTGTACAGACTCCAAGGCCATAAAGAAGATCACCATCAGGTACAGGTTCCCATTACCGAGAATGGATGACTTGATGGATTTCCTGAGTGGGGCAAATTATTTTTCAAAGATAGACCTCAAGAGCGGATACCATTAGATCCGGATGAGAGAGGGCGATGAGTGGAAAACAACATTTAAAATAAACGAGGGTTTGTACGAATGGTTGGTCATGCCGTTTGGGTTGACAAATGCACCCAGCACATTTATGAGGCTGATGAATGAAGTCCTACGCGAATTCATTGGCAAATTTGTTGTTGTATACCTGGATGATATTTTGATTTTTAGTAAAACCAGGGAAGAGCACTTGAGGCATTTGGCCATAGTGATGAGAAGGCTACAGCAAAAGAAGTTGCTGGTTAATTTGAAGAAGTGTTTCTTCATGCAGACATAACTCATTTATTTGGGTTTTGTAATCTCGGCAAATGAGTTGAAAATGGATCCTGAGAAGGTGAACGTGATCAGGAATTGGCCATCGCCGAGAAATGTTTTTGAGGTAAGGAGCTTCCATGGTTTGGCAAGCTTCTACAGGAAATTCATTTGAAATTTTAGTGGAATCAGTGCTGCAATGATGGACACTGTGAAAAAGCGGCATAAAGTTTTCCAGTGGACAGTCGAGGCTGAAAAGAGATTCAATCTGTTGAAGTGGAAGATTACTGAGAAGCCTATTCTGGTGCTGCCAGATTTTCAGAAGACCTTCCAAGTGAAGTGTGATGCCAGTGGGTATGCTGTGGGAGGGGTTTTAAGTCAGGATGACAGACCTGTGGCATATTACAACGAGAAGCTGGATGATGTGAAATTGAAGTACTCCACTTACGACAAAGAATTCTATGCCATCATCCAGGCATTGAAAAAGTGGAGGCACTACCTAATACCCAAGGAATTTGTTTTGTATAGTGATAATCACGCATTGCAGTTCGTGAGCCAGCAGGAGAAGCTGAACCAGAAGCATGCGAAATGGGTAGAGTATATGTAGAATTTCACTTTTGTGATCAAGCACATTTCGGGGACTGCGAACAAGGTAGCTGATGCCTTGAGCAGGAAGTGCTTGTTGCTGTAGGAGTTTAGGGTCAAAACCTTGGGTTTTGAAAATTTAAAATATATGTACGTAGGTGATGTTGATTTTGGTGAAGCATACGAGGCAGCCGAGAACCCAGTTCTCAGGGATAGGAGCCCGTGGCTAGAATATCAAATCTAGGACGGATTGTTGTTCAAAGGAAATCAATTGTGCATTCAAGATTGCTCTATGAGAGAGAATTTGGTGAAGGAGAAGCACGGTGGAGGCTTAGCAGGTCATTTTGGGCATGACAAAATGTTCGCCAAGTTGAGTGAATCATATTTTTGGCCGGGCATGCGTGCAGATGTTAAGCGGTTTATTGACAGGTGCCGGATTTGTCAACACGTGAAGGGCAGAAAGCAGAACACAGGGTTCTATCAGCCATTGCCCATACCTGGGAGGCCATGGGAGGCCATTAGCATGGACTTTGTGTTGGGCTTGCAAAGAACTCAACGAAGAGTTGATTCCATCTTTGTGGTGGTGGACCGATTTTCGAAGATGGCACATTTTATCCCGTGTCATAAGACCAATGATGCGACCCACATCGCAAATTTGTTTTTTAAATAAATTGTCAGGTTGCATGAATTGTCGAGGAGCATAGTCTCGAATCGAGATACTAAGTTCATAGGTCATTTTTGGAGGACACTATGGAAGAAGCTAGGGACTGACTTGGCATTCAGTTCTTCTTACCATCCGCAGACAGATGGGCAGACAGAAGTAGTCAATAGAAGCTTGGGGGATCTGTTGAGAAGCCTGGTGACGGAGCATCACAGCAGTTGAGATCAGATCCTACCACAGGCAGAATTTGCGTACAACGATTCGGTGAATCGAAGTACAGGTAAGAGCCCATTTCAAATCTTGTATGGGATGCAGCCGAGAGGAGTGTCTGAGCTCAGGGAGTCAAAACAAGCTGAAACTAGCAGCGCGGGGGCTGAAGAATTCGCAGAGGCAATGCAATAACTCCATGCACAAGTGAAGCAGCGGCTGCAGAAATTGAATCAAGAATATAAGCGCAGAGCCGATCAAAGAAAGAGGCAGCTTCAGTTTGAAGTTGGAGACATGGTTCTGGCGCACCTGAGAAAAGAAAGGTTCCTGAGGGGAACATATAACAAGCTCAAGATGAAGAAAATCAGGCCGTGTAGAGTCCTGAAGAAGTTTGGCGAAAATGCATACGAGCTTGAGTTGCCGGAGGACATTGGGATATCTCTGATATTCAACATTTTGGATTTATACCCATACAAGGAAGCAAACGATGGAACTGAGGAACCAGTGGTCCAGTGGTAGAAGCAATTGTCGGTTGCACAGAAGCCCGAGATGGAGTGATACTAGACAAACAAGCAGGTAAGAAGACCAGGAGGAAACAGTATTTTGAGTACCTAGTAAAATGGAAGAACCACCCCGTGGAGGATGCCAGCTGGGAGACAAAGGCCGCGATACAGAAGCATGGGCACAGTGTGCGGGATCTCATGGACAGGAGCCCATGAAATCTTTCGAGCCAAGGAGTATGATGCAGGAGAATCTACGACGTCATCAAGCGAGCCAGCGCGTGGAGGAAAGAGAAAAACAGCTGGACAGCGCCAGCACATACCATTTTTGAATCCTGTTGAAAATTTGTTGTGCCTCCATTTAAATGAAGGCATTCAAAGCCGGGCACACTTGTATTATGTTATAGATAGGAAGGCATTTAATAAGTTTAATGCAGGTAGATAGGAATTAACTGTAGATTAGATAGTTTTAGCTTTCGAGAGGGAAAACGGAGTATAGACACCCTCCCTTGTAGTATTGTAACATTCCATTCTGAATTCATTTCTCATTTTTATTCATAGAGGAGCAAGGGAGCAGAGAAGAGAATTGGTGAAGAACCTCCATGTACAGTTATTGAATTAATAGGAAGAGCTTTGATTCAATCCCATGGATGTGTTTGATCTCTGTGTGTTGTTGATATTATGCTTATGCATGTTTGCTTCTTTTTATGCTTATCTTCTATATGCCGCATACGTGATTGCATATCAGGTTCGAAACCTGAGAGAATGAGAAGATAGAGTTCAAATTGTTTCTCTGTTTAAGCCAGGAGATTCCTGCATAGAGTGCAGTCGAATTCCTCCGCATAGAGTGCGTTGAGGAGGCCAAGCAGTTGAACTTTTGTTCTCTTTTTCCCAGAGTCGTGTTGAGTTATTCGAGCCATGCAGGTGAAGTGTAGGACAGATTGTAGATCTCAGAGATGAGTCTGAGAGAAGAAGGACTGGACTGCTATTGGCAGGAGTGCACAGGGTCTAGACGACTTCAACTCTTTGAGAGACGTTGGAAGTCGAACACCGGAAGTGCATTGAAGTTCTCTGAAGGAGTCAGAGGAACCAAGTTCAGGAGGGATAGTTCCTTGCAATTATCGTGGGGTCAGACCCAGGAGGAACGTGAACAGAATCGAGCCTCGGAAGCAGGAGGATTCTCAAGAGGAAGAGAATCGACGACTTGAACTTCTTGGAGAGGATTCACCTTCAAGCGCAAGAAGAAGCCAGTTGCCCGTGCATATCGGCATATCGGGGTTGATGAGTACAAAGATCTCATGCATGTCGAAATCATGAGTCATGATTTCCCGATTTAATCAGAACCGTCGATTTGAGCGCGGACAGGTGGCAACAATCCGGCGTATCAGGGTTTCGACATTCTGGGTTTCCCGCAGCAAGGAGATTTCGCATTGTGGATTCGCGATCCACGAAGTTCCGAGGTTGACGTGGCAGTGTGGGGCCCGAAGGTATAGTGGAATACAGGTGGCATCGCATCGGGGAAGCGATACCTCGGCATTCGGGGTTTGGAGAGTCAAGTGATTGGCATCGCCAGTGGCGATACCCCGAGGATTGACCGTTGACCATCGGCATTCGGGGTTCAGCGTTTGATTGCACGGGAATGTTGTTGTGAGTCTTGCGATATCGCGAGGTCCGATCTCCCGATTTGCGAAAGGGAGAATCGTCGAGAAGTATCCTATGGGTGACGAAAACTCCGGAGGGGAGTTGGAAGAGCATTGACTCTTCGAGCCATGTGTAAGAAGGTCCTGGTGAGGACGACTGTGCCGCCGAGGGCCGGTTGTCGTCACAATCCCACAAACCTATTGATGCGATGTCATTGCAATCCCTTTCTAAGACATTCCATGGTATGCCACTGCCATGTGCCATTTCCATGCTGTTTCGATGACTTTCCATGCCATGCCATGCCATTTCCATGCCTTTCCATGCCATGCCATGTCATTGGTATTCCTTTCCAATCCATTCCATGCCATACCATGACATGACTTTCCTTTCCTTTGCATGCCTTTTCATGCAATGCCTTTAATTTCCTTTCCATGCCATTTCTTTCCTTTCCATGCCATACTTGTCATTGTCTTGCATTTCCTTGCATTTCCATGCCATGTCATTCCTTGCATTTCCTTTCTTTTCCTTTCATTTCCATGGAATTTCATGCCATGCCTTTCCTTTGCATGCATTTCCATGCAACGTCTTCCATTTCCTTTCCTTTCCATGTCATGCATTGCATTTCCTTTCTAGCCCATGCCATGCCATGCCATGCATTTCATTGCCTTGCCTTTTCATGCCATGCATTGCATTTTCTTACATTGCCATGCCATGCATTGCCTTTCCATGCTATGTCATGTCTTTCCTTTCCTTTCCTTTCCATGCCATTCCTTTCCTTGCATTTACTTTCCTTTCCATTCCATGCCATGCCATGCCTTGTCATACCATTACTTGCCATGTCATTCCTTTCATTTCCATGCCATGTCATTCCTTGCCTTCCATTTCTATGCATTTCCATGCCATACCATGCCTTGCCTTGCCTTGCCATGCCTTTCATCATCATGGCATACCATGTCATGTCTTTACTTGCCTTTCCTTTCCATTCCATGCCATGCCATTCCATGCCTTGCTATGTCATGTCATGCCATTCCATGTCATGCCTTGTCTTTGCATACCTTGCCTTTCCATTCCTTTCCTTTGGATGCCTTTCCTTGTCTTGACTTGACTTACCTTGCCTTGACTCGCATGCTATAATATGGTATGGTATGCCTTGTATTTAATTTCCTTTCCATGGTATGGTATGGTATGGTATTGCTTACTTTTCCTTTCCGTGGTATGGTATGATATGGTATGGTATGCCTTTCCTTTCCTTGCCAAGCCATGATATGTTACAGTATGGTATTGTATGCCTTGCCTCACCTTGTCTTCCCATGGTACTGTATGGTATGGTATGGCATCGGATTTTGGATGAAAACATTCTATAATGATTTTATAGGAGTGATAACAAATAGTACGGTTAGGTAACTTACCTTCAAGTGATTCTAGACCACTTTCATCGACCTGAATGCATTTATGAGTTTTTCACCGCACAATGTTCAATCTAGGAAGGGACGATGAACCCCTATTCTGGAACTCTTGACCTCCCTATTGTGGAGTTAACAATATTGCAGTTATTTCCCCTTGAATCACTGATGGATCAACTCTAGAAGGAGAGTGGACATGGGATTGACTAGTTTCTAGAAAATTTGACTATCCAACAAGATATTTCACCACAAAAAAAATTTCACCACAATGTTGTAGACCTGTTGCTTCTCTAATATCATCCATTGTATAATCAACTCCAAATAAATCCTCCATCATCTGGTCATCCACAACATGTTGTCTTGATGAGATACTAGATGGATTAATCTCTATTGAACTTTTACGATTTGCTTTTGGTGATGGAGGAGAAACAATAGCAACATCTATTCCGCTAGAAATTGGATTTCCCTCTTCTGAAAGCATATGCTTTTACATCCATGACTTTTCCTTTTCTCTTTATTCTTCTACCTTTTCCATCAGTTTCTACTTTCTCGAGGAATTTATTTCTCGAATCCGTGGGTTCCCCATGTTTAAAGAGAAAAATTTTATTCCAAACACCCCACCACAAATTTGTCTTTGTATTATGTAATAAGGCACAACTAACAATTCCAATTCCAACTAAACAAGTTTGTCTTTGTAATACAAAAGAAGAGACAACTAATAATTCCAATTGAAATTGGATAAATTTGTCTTGGTATTACACAACTAACAATTCCAAATGGACAATTTTTTCTTCCAATTCCAGGAAGACACGAGAAGAAAAAAAGAACAATTCCAATTAGACAGACTTGTCTTCCAATTGTAAGAAGACACAAGAAAACAAAAACAACAATTCCAATTGGACAAATTTATCTTCCAATTCCAAGTCCACATAGACAAATGTTTCTTCCAATTTTTCCTGCAATGGTCTCGCAATAGCAAAAAATTGTCTATGAATCAAACAACAAGACTAAAATAAGAAAAACTTGTCTGTGCATGATATTTTTGTTTGAAGATGTCACAAATTATTTGTTGGCTTTGAGATAGATAAGGTAGTGGAGTGTGCTCAACACCAAAAAATTCCCAGCAGGAATGTGTGCGCGTTCCTAGAACACGTGCACATTCTAGGAATGTGTGAGCATTCCTACTAAGAATAAACGAGAAATAAATACAACTCTATCAAGTCACAAGAGCGTGTGTGCTCTCTTAATGCAATAGATATAACATTTATTATAGACCAAACATATTTATGAATAAATATGTATAGGGATATGGGGACAACTAAGACCTAAAGGGTTAGGATTGAAAGTGTTTTCAAGTATAGAGAAATGTTTAGAGCACCAATATCTAGGTGATGTGGGTGCAAGTATTTTACAACATATGTATACATAGTGCACTCAAGGCTCGAGTGTAAAGGGGGTTAAGGGTTATGTTGTGTTTATGCATAGGCTTAGATGGAGCTAGAGGGGTCTAGGTCATGGTCTACATCAATATTTACGTCATCATCTAAATCTATATCTAGCTCTATGTCGTGGTCTAGATCATGGTATAGATATATGTCTTGGTCTACAGCATGGTCTACATCATTGTCATCATATAGGTCAAGGTCATGCTCTAGATATTTCCATGTCTAGGTCTTGTTATGTCTATGTTTAGTTCTAGGTATTAACATGTCTAGGTCAATGCCATTTATTTCCTTCCGATGTAGGGAGGGGGGATGTAGAGAGAGGAAGAAATAGAGTGTGAGATGGGGAGAGGGGAAGAAAAATAGATTGAGGTGGAAGGAGACAAAGAGGGGGGGGTAGAGAGTGAGATTCATAGAGGAAGGGGGAAAGAAGAGGGAAGGGGATTATATATATTAAAAGAGAGCAAGGTGGGGAGAGTGAGGGAGAGAGAGGTAAGGGGATATAGTGAGAAAGAGAGCGAGGGTTAGATGCAATATTTAAAGAGAGAAGGGGGTAGAGATGGATTATTTGCGAGTGTGAAAGGGTGGGAGAGGAAGACCAATAGGGGGGTAGAGAGAGAGAGGTGGGAGAGAGAGTGAAAGTGAGAATAACAACAAGGAGAGAGAGAAAGAGGTGGTATATTTTGGAGAGAAAGAGAGTATAGATAGTAGGAGGGAGGGACAAGTGGAATAGGAAAGGTGATCCAGAATTGGATCTTGGGACCAAAATGGATCCAGGAAGGCCTAAAAATAAAAGTGCTCATAATGGCTTCAAAATAGACATGTGCATAGACCTTTTCAATACAAACCCAATGCAAATTGAACGGGCTCAAATGGATGTCATATGACCAAGATATCACGATTTGTTCATTTGGTCAAACAGGCAAAAAAAAAAAGATGTTGATTGTATATTCCATACAGTCCATATAGTGTTGACGTTGCAGCTGACTCTACATGTCGTACAACCATATAATTGATGTGGCAGGGTACGTTGGCGTTGATGTGCATAAGTACTGAACTAGTCAGATTGTGACACATGGCACCACTACAAGGATTACATGTGGAANTTGTTCCACATGTAATCCTTGTGGAACAAGATGATGTGGCAAGGTACAGTGGCAGGTATAGTGTGCTGGCGTGGCAAGTGTGTTGACTAAGTAGTGTTTGCTGACATGGTCAAATGGTATCTTGACACATGGATGGTTTATGGACAAATGTGAAGGAGCCATGTGGCCCAATCCTGGGATTCCACGTGGCACCCCTTTATTGGTTATTGGTTGGAAAAAGTTTGTTTGGAGAACACGGGATTCGAACATGCGACCTCTGGTCATGGGAAAAAACTTGGCAGGCCTAGGATGTCCAACCCACCCATGGTGGATCCTATTACCAAAGGTCTAAAACTTATATTTAATGTGATATATGTGTATTAGCGGAAGGGTAAAGGGTTGGGGCTAGGCCCTAACCTTTGGTTTTTGCATCCTGCATATGCCCATACTATATGACCTCCAGTTTAATTGTTGGTGTGGATGGTAGTGTTAGCCCCGATGCAGTGGACCTCTCGTATATGAACACCACATGTGGCCTAGACCTAGCTCTCAACCTTTGGCACGGGTTATAGGTTAGCGTCAGCCGGCCAGGCTACCTCGCCGACCAGAGTGCATAACCGAGAGATAAAGGACTGGGGGTCTAACCTCTTATGGATAGCGTGGAGTCATAAGGGTCGGGCATATGGTCATACGATTAGGTTTTATCGTAGATCAAAGATAATAACCAGTGCACTAGCCCCTCTCTCAGCCACATGGAGGCTCCCACATGACCAGGAGCATGGAAGATAATGGGTTTCACCCTTAATATGTGCCAAAGTGGGTTATTTGACATTATTATATGGTTTTTATTGATTTATTCAGCAATTTTTAGAGATTTGTGGCCAATATTGGGGGATATTGGGTCATTTTTTAGGCCATACCTTGGGGAGAAGTTGGGAGGTTGTTACCCACTTTTATTCTACATAAACCAAAAGTTCTTGGAGCCATGGGAGAAGTTTTAGAATAGAGAAATGTTGCAGAATCATTGAGCCAAATCCATTTTTATGCAGGGAAGCCATTGAGGAGAGCACCTTTGCAGGCCATTTCGAGGAGCTTCGGTCATCTGTTTTCAGTTCCGTCAGTTTTGTTGGGTTCTTGAGATCTGGTAGTACAATACTAGACAAATTTCTAACCTTTTTGGCACTATTATGATGTACTTTTAAATATTTGAACAGAAATAAGAAATCCTCACCCACTGAGACAAATGCTTGGAGACGTAGGCGAGATTGCCGAACTCTGTTATCACTTTGGTGTTTTATGGTTTGTTGTTCTTCACGGTTATGTTCATATATATATATTATATTATGGCTTCTATGTTTCCTCTTTAATTCTTCCTCTTTCGTCAGTTTCCTAAATGGTACTTTAACTCATGCAAAATAACTTAACCATTGTCATTTAAAATATCGTTTTGGATCATGTGGTATCATAGCTAGTTGACGGTTGGTTTTT
The DNA here is from genome assembly GCA_032191745.1 of Picea mariana. Classification (NCBI taxonomy): domain Eukaryota; kingdom Viridiplantae; phylum Streptophyta; class Pinopsida; order Pinales; family Pinaceae; genus Picea; species Picea mariana. Next base: position 11,052 of record JASDQU010589812.1, on the reverse strand, counting down.
TAAGTTTGCATGTTAACTAGGGAAAGGTTGAATCATGGGGAAGGTGAGCTTGTTGAAGGGAATACATTGATTGGATTGAGAAAGATAACTTCTCAAAGTGAGAAGATGGCATCAGAAGAGGGACTCTCTCATGATGAGAAAGAGTTTCAAAAAACTTTATTCGCCATGTAGAAGATGATGAAGGTTTTGTATGAGGATTACCTGGAATGGAAGAGACCCAATGTAGGTGAATATTCAAAGGTAAAAAGTGAAGAAGGAGAGGACCCTCCTCAAATTCCTCCTTCACCTCCTTCTTCTCCATAAAACTCTTATTCTTCAAGTTCAAGTTCTAAATCCACCGAAAGAAAACATTCCCATAAACATAAACAAGAAATGCCTTTACTTAAAATTGATGTAAAATTTGATCTACCTTTGTATGATGGTGAAGTCAATGGAGAAAGACTTGATAATTGGGTCAGATGGATGGAGGTTTATTGCAATGTGCAACAAATCAAAGATGAGGGAACTCATATCAAGTTGGAATCACTTAGACTTGCAGGCACAACACTCATCTAGTGACAAAGTAAGTTGCAAAATGGCACACAACAAGTGGGTAATGTACTTCCATCATGGACATTTTTTGTTTCTTCAGTAAGAAATAAATTATGTCCTTTGGGTTATAAAGAGAAATATTTAATTGAATGACAAGTTATTAAACTAAGAAAAGGACAAACAGTGCAAGAGTACACTGATGGATTTCGTAAAATGGAATTGATGTTGGATATTCCTTTACATACCCAAGAAACTCTTATAAAGTATATAGGAGTTTTACCTGCACATATTCATAAAACTGTATTTATGTTTGGACCTACTAATATTGATGAGGTTTATGTTCAATAAACATACATTGAGGTAGGGAAAACAGGGGTTGGTGTAACAAGGGGATCATCTTCAAGGAAAGAGGACAAAAGGAAATAGAATGGTGAGAAGGAAAATTCAGTGGCAAGAAAGGAAGAGAAGCCCTCTTGCAAGCATTGAAAGAAAGAGCGGCATGATGAGGTTCATTGTTGGCAATTCCTAGAAGAGACCAAAGTGGTTCAAAGAAAGGACAGGGAGGAAAATAGTTGTAGCAGCAACATGACCAACAAAATTGGGATTGGATTCGGGTGATGAATCAAAAGTCTCATTGGTTGGCTTGACAGGTAAAATTGGTGATGGATTTGATTCTAGAAGTAAATTCTTTCACATAAGGGTCATAATGAGGCATACTAAGGTTGAAACATTGATATATAGTGAATCTCAATCTAACTTGATTTCATAAGAATTGGTTAAACAATTGGGATTAAACACTCAGATGCATCATGAGACTTACACACTTAAATGGATAAGCAACAATCATCAATTGCACAGAACAAAGAAATGCCCATTTAAGTTTGCAATTTCATCTAAGTTTGTGGACAAGGTAACATGTGATGTGGTGCCACTCAATGAATGTGGAATGGTATTAGGTGGTCCTTACTTGTATGATCATAAAACAATCTTCTACAGGGAAAATAATCAATATCACTTAATCAAAGCAGGAAAAAAATATGTTGTTCATGCTCATCATTTAAAGGAAAATCAATCTCTTCAAAAAATTGAACAATTAAGAAAGGAAGATCAAGCAAGAAACACACCTATAATTGTTTCAAATCAAGTAATTGATCTTAAGAAATAACATTAGATGATTGTAGAATGGAAGATCAATCACACTTTGCTTCAATACAAGCTAATGTCGTGCAAGTATTACAAACATATTAGCTCATTTGCAGTCATATTTTTGATGTTATCATTAGTAATGTTGTCAACATGGATTATAGTGTCTTTAGTAAGATGTGACAAAAGGATAACAATATGTTGTCAGTTATCATGGTTGTTTTACAGTTGATCTTGATGAGACAGGTGCACAGGATAGAGTTTAAAGATAGAGAACAAGTCAGGTGGCCTATCCCACACTTGATGACTGGTCAATAACCTTTTGGAGGATCAAAAGGTTTTTAGTGGGGAGGTGTGATCCAGAATTGGATCTCGGGACAAAAATGGTTCTAGGAAGGCCTAAAAATCAAAGTGCCCAGAATGGAATCCAAACAGACGTTTGCATAGGCCTCTTTGATATGAACCCAACACAACTTGAACATGCTCAAATGGACATCGTATGACCAAGATATCATGATATGTTCATTTGGTCAAACAAGAAAAAAAAAAGATGTTGACTATATCGTCCGTACATTCCATACAGTACTAATGTGGCAGTTGACTGTAAATGACGTATGGTCGTACAATTGACATGGTAGGGTACGTTGGTGCTAACGTGGGTAGGTACAGGTGGACCAGTCAGAGTGTGACACATGGCATCACTGTAAGGGTGACACATGGAAAGGTACAATGGCATGTACAATGTGTTGACATGGCAAGTGTGCTTAGTAGGCAGTGTTTGATGACGTGGTAAAATGGTATCTTGACACGTGGTTGGTTTTTGGATGAATGTGAAGGTGCCATGTGGCCCAGTCCTGGGCTTCCATGTGGCACCCCTTTATTGGTTATTGGTTGGTAAAAATTTGTTTGGAGCACACGGGATTTGAACACATGACCTCTGATCCGATGAAACGACTTGGCAGGGTTGAGCTAGCCAACCCTCCCATGGTGGATCATATTACCAAAGGCCTAAAACTTATATTTAAGGTGATATATGTGTATTGGAATAAGGGTAAAGGGTCAGGGATAGGCCCTAGCCCATGGTTTTTGGCATATTGCATATTCCCATACTATACGACCTCCAGTTTAGTTGTTGGCGTAGATGGAAGTGATATCCCGGGTGCAGTGGACCTCTCGCATATAACCACCATATGTGACCTAGACCTAGCTCTGAACATTTGGCGTGAGGTTATAGGTTAGCGTCAGACGGGCTAGCTTGCCGACCAAGGCGCATAACCCGAAATAAAGGATCGGGGGTCTAACCTCTTGTGGATCACATAGAGGCATAAGGGTCAGGCATATGGTCATACGACCAGGTTTTATCGTGGATTAGAGATAATAACTAGTGTGTTAGCCCTGCTCTCAGCCACATGGAGGCTCCCACATGAACAA
>JASDQU010589811.1:42446-54392 GCA_032191745.1 Picea mariana | reverse complement strand
GTCTTTTGAATCTTCAGTTGCCGAAATACCAAAACGTCAAAATGCTGAAATCTCAAGGCGCTTGATCAACGGCTCACTACGCCCTCGAGATCTATGGTCAGATCTCTTTCTTGGCACTGACCTATTCGCAACTCCACTTGATCCAACAACTTGTGGTATTTTGCGACTCTCCTTCAGAGTTCTCCACCATCCATTAAGATCTTCAAGATCTCCTCTCTTTTATCTACACAGTGTTAAAGTCTGTGCTCCTACCTCAAATTGGAGGGCCTGCGGGATTCTCCACCGTGATCCAACGCTCGATGACATTCTTCCTCATGAGATTTTACTTCGTTCAGACTTAGAATAATTTCTAAGTCTTCGAAGACTCAGTCTTCGTTCCTTCTAGGGAATGAGTTCCTGGATCTCGATAACACTTTTCGAAGTGTTATCCCTCCTGAGCTTCACCTTGTGTAGGCCTCGAATTCCCCCACACTGCTTGCATCTAAGGGATTTCGATAACTCAGATTCAAGGGGTTTCTCATAGAGATATTCCTCCTGATCTCCTAATGTTCTCTCCTCGCATGATGCACACCTTGCAGAGCTTCTAATGAAGAGAAAAAATTGAAACTGGAAAAACTCACAGTTCCATCCACTTGTTCATGTAAACAGAAATGATAAGAAAATGCACATAGTCCACACACCATACATTTGGATAAATTTTCCATTTTTTTATATTCACAAGTTCCCAATGGATAGAGAATACATTCAAAATTATAGTAACTCAATACACTGAGATCTCCTGGTAACTTGCAGTTCTCTCTTATAGCTAATTTCTCTCTGTATTCCATCTCTCTCTCACTGGGTGTACAAACTTATACATAACTCAAAAAATGTTTCTAGAGTTTTTTCCTAGCTACTTGCATACTCTAAAATTCATCCTACGCTATCTTAGTTTAGTCACAATCCAGAGACGAAGTGGAAACTCCTGCTCTATTTACAATTTCAAAACTTTGCATCAAAGGGTAAAATTCAACACCAGTTCAAGCGTACCTCCAAAAGTGAATTCCGGCACTGAGTGGAGGAGGATTCTGAGATCAGTTGTAACTACCCATGTTGAAGTTCTGGAAGAACTCTAACATGTTGAGTGGTCCCACCTCTGCATGCTTGCCAACGATGCTCCTGCATCATACTCCCCTTCTCAAAAATTCATGGACTCTTATCCATGAGCTCCTTTATTGATTTTTCCTACTTATTGATAGTAGCTTCAATTTCCCAACTGGCATCTTCAATTGGATATCCCTTCCATTTGACCAGATATTCAAAATAAGTCTTCCTCCTGGTCTTCTTACCAATCCTTTGATCAACAATTTTCTCCATCTGTGGCTTTTCTGCCACAGGCATCTGTTTCTCCCATTGAACTTTTCCTTGAGCTTTTGACCCTTTTGTTTCATCTTTCCTGTATGGATACAGGTCTGAAACATTGAATATGGGTGAAATTCCCACACCATATGGAAACTTGATCTCATAGGCGTTTTCATCAAACTTCCTCAAAGTCTTACAGGGTCCTATCTTCTTCATCTTCAATTTGTTATATGTTCCCCTAGGGAACCTTTCCTTCCTAAAGTGTGATAAAACCTGGTCTCCCACTTCAAATTGAAGTTCCCTATGATGTTGATCAACTCTGTGCTTGTATTTCTGGTTAGAACTCTGTAATTATTCTTTGATCTGACTATGGAGTTTTTGCATTTCAACAACAAAATCCTTTGCTCCCGTGCTTTTGATCTCACCCTGTTCCAAGTCTCTCAACTCAGACACTCCCCTGGGTTGCATTCCATAGAGTATTTGGAACGGTCTCCTTCCAATTCTCCTTTTTGGTGAGTCATTGTATGCAAATTCTGCTTGTGGCAAAATCTAATCCCACTGGTTATGGTGTTTAGTAACCAGGCTTCTAAATAAGCTTCCCAAAATTCTATTTACCACCTTAGTCTACCCATCTGTCTGAGGGTGATAAGCTAAGATGAAGGACAAATTTGTCCCCATATTTTTCCACAATGTCCTCCAAAAGTGACCGACAAATTTTGTGTCTCTATCTGAGACAATGCTCCTGGGTAGATCGTGAAGTCTCACAACTTCTTTGAAAAACAAATTTGCAACATGTGTTGCATCACTGGTCTTTTGGCATGGGGTGAAATGTGCCATATTTGAAAACCTATCCACCACCACAAATATGGAATCAAATCCTCTTTTTGTTCTTGGAAATCCTAACATAAAATCCATGCTTATTGCATCCTAAGGCCTCTCTGGTATTGGCAAAGGTTGATACAATCTAGTGTTACATCTTTTCCCCTTAGCATGTTGACAGATCCTACATCTGTTTAAAAATTTTATTACCTCTGTTCTCATACCTGCCAATAATATGAACTGCTCAACTATGAAAACATTTTATCATGGCTGAAATGTCTAGCCAATCCTCCACTATGCTTCTCCTTCAGAAGATTCTCCCTCATTGAGTATCTTGGTATGCACAATTGATTTCCTCTGAACAACAATCCTTCCTGAACCATATACTTTGTCCATTGACTTCTATCTCTCAGTACAGAGCTTGTACATGCTTCATAGGCCTCCTTGAAATCTGTATCATCACAATACATATCCTTAAGGTGTTCAAACCCCAAGGTCTCCACCTGGAATTCCTGCATGATCAAACATCTCCTTCTTAACGCATCAACAACCTTGTTACCATTCCCAGCAATATGTTTTATGACAAAAGTAAAATTTTGCATAAATTCAACCCATTTTGCATGCCTCTGATTCAACTTTTCTTGTCAGGTTATGAATTGTAAAGCTTGGTTATCGCTGTACAAGACAAACTCTTGCGGGACAAGATAATGCCTCCATTTTTTCAAAGATTGAATTATGGCATAAAAATCCTTGTCATATGTGGATTATTTCCTCTTGGCCTCATTCAACTTCTCGCTGAAATAGGCANCTCTAGATCCATCTTTAGTTCATTCAAAGAGATCATGAAACCCGCCTCCATTTTTTCAAAGATTGAATTATGGCATAAAAATCCTTGTCATATGTGGATTATTTCCTCTTGGCCTCATTCAACTTCTCGCTGAAATAGGCAATAGGTCTGTTGTCCTAACTCAAAACTGCTCCTATTGCAACTCCACTTGTGTCACATCTTACCTGAAATGTCTTCCCAAAATTTGGCAAGACCAAAATTGGTCATTCTATTATCTTCTCCTTCAGTCTATTGAATCTCTTTTCGGCCTCCTCTTTCCATTTAAAAGACTTGTGCCGCTTCTTTACTGTATCCATCATGGGTGCACAAATCCCACTGAAGTCTCTAATGAACTTCCTATAAAAACTTTCTAAACCATGAAAGATCCTTTCCTCGAACATTCTCCTTGGTGACGACCATTCTATGATCACTTTCGCTTTCTCTAGATCCATCTTTAGTTCATTCAAAGAGATCATGAAACCCAAATAAATGAGTTCTATATTCATAAAAGAGGACTTCTTCAAATTGATCAGCAGCTTCTCCTGCTGTAGCCTCCTCATTACTAGTGTTAGGTGCCTCAAATGCTCCTCCTTAGTCCTGCTAAATATCAATATATCATCCAAATATACAACCACGATCTTTCCAATGAAATCCTTTAGAATTTTGTTCATCAACCTCATAAAAGTGATTAGGGCATTCATTAAGCCAAATGGCATAACCAACCACTCATACAAACCTTCATTCATCTTAAAGGTTGTTTTCCACTCATCACCTTCTCTCATCCTGATGGTGATATTATTGATGGCTATCAATTCTATGCACATTCTCCATCCTCCATCTTTCTTTGGGCTTAACACAGTTGGTACTGTGCATGGGCTCAAACATTCTCTGACCAAACCCTTATCCAACAATTCTTGGATTTGGTTCTTCACCTCCTCATTTTCTCTAGGTGTTAATATGTACGTTGCCTTGTTTGGAAGGCTTTCTCCTAGTATCAAGTCGATATGATGACTGATACTCCTGATGGGTGGCAATGAGTTTGGTAGCTCATCCACCACTATATCAACAAAATTATCCAGCATCTCTTGAACTTCTTCAGGAAAATCATCTATTGATGTACTCATAAGGATGAGTCTGGGCTTCCTCACCGTAGTGAACTACATCTCCTATTCTTCCTTGACTTATTTCAGGAGTTCCTTCCCACTCATGAGAAGTATGCTTGTGTTGGCTTCCTCTTTCACTCTCTTCTCCTCCATTGGCAACAACATATGCGTCCTACCATTATTCTCTCATGTATATGTGTTTTTCCTGCCATCATGAATGACGTTTCTATCAAAATTCCATGGTATTCCCAATAAAATGTGGCATACATCCATGGTAATTACATCACATAGGATTTCATCTTTATATCCTACTATTTTAATCTCAACCAGGCATTGTTTAGCAATCGTTACCTGGTGTCGTTTTTGCAGCCATGAGACTTTGTATGGACTTGGATGTGTAGTTGTCTTTAGATCCAATTTCTCCACCATCTCTATGGATACGAGGTTGTCAGTACTCCCACTATCAATGATCACCTTGCATACTTTGTCCTTAGTCTTGCAAGTTGTCTCGAAGAGACTGTTTCTCTGCACTAGCTTTTCAATTTCTACCTCTAGTTTTAAGAGAACTTTTCTCAACCTCAGGGATGCTCCATCCTCTGCTCCTTCTGCCTCAACATCTCTTCACTGTGCTTCTGAAATGTCAGCTTCTCCTCCTTCCTTATTCTTCTCGGGACATTCCCAAGACATGTGCCCTATCTTTCCACAAGCATAACATCTTACTCCTCCTCTGCCTCTTCCTCTAGAAGAGTTTCTTCCACCAATCTATCTTCCTTGTGAACTTCCTCCTCATTCTGAGTGATTGTGTGGTTTCTCAGTCTCGTCCTTAGACTAATATGCTCTGTCAAGGTTAAATCCATTTCTTTTGCTTGGGACCGAGCTTAAACCTCTTCCTCCCTGGTTCTATTTTCTGGCCAGCTTCTTCTCTGCCTTCAATGCAAACTGATAAGCATCTTCCATAGTATTGACTGACACCATGTCGAGATCGTCCTGGATCTCATATCTCAAGCCATTTATATATATGGTGACTTTCTCTTCATCTCTCTCCCTTTGTCTAGTTCTAATGTTCAGCCGGTAGAACTCCTCGATGTACTCCTTGACTGTCATCCCTTTCTGTCTCAAGTTCTATAGCTTCTTGAACAATTTGATATGGTAGTATTTGGGTATAAACTTAACCTTTANTTAGTTTGGCTATCATACTGTCCCAACTCTTTATCCTCTATTTACCTGTACTTCTCCTCTCAGCCTGCAGTTCATCCCATCATAGTGCTGCATGCCCTTTTAGCCTTGTGACTGCCTGCTTCACCTTATTCTCCTCATCAACATATTCATAGTCAAAGTGTTTGTCCATGGACCTTATCCAGTCCAATATTTCTTTAGCATCTAGATTTACCTCGTACATGGGGACCACTATCTTAGCTCTGCCTCCCAATCTGGCAACTGCTCTCAACAAACGTTCTTCTGCAACATCCTCTCCTACAGCTTCTTCAACCTCAACCTCTTCACTTTCTGCATCACTGAAATCCCCAACGTTAGGTTCTCTTCTCTGTGTTGCTTCCATTGTTTCCAATCGGGCGCGAAGCTCTCGCATCCCCATCTCTACAACACGGTTGGCTAAAGGTGGTTCTCGTCTTCTTGGTGGCATTATGTTGACTATCTTTCACACACAAAGTACAACTCTGAGTTCTCTATCCCCTTCTTTTCCTCTTTCACCTAAAGTCTACAGATAAAAAATTGAGGCTTTGATACCACCTTCTGCAGACCCCCTATCCCCTCCTCAGGGCTATGCGACCTCCTGATCAGGATCTTCTGGTTTGAGAGCCAAAATGGCTCTTCTGGTTCCAAACTGGAACCCTTCGAATGACCACATAGGTCCCCCACAAATGCTCAGTTGGATTTTCCAAGCGCCAAGCGTGAGCTCCCACAGCACACGACCAAGAGTCGTGACCTTACACTAAGCCAAAAAAGGTTCTTATCATGAACTGGAACTTCACAATTCAAGTGTCCCATCCCTTTTCCCTTCGAATTCCTAGTCACCAAAATGCCAAAATATCGTGGACCAGGACTTCACAAGTCAAGCATCCCGTCCCTTCATTCTTCGAACCCCCGGTGGCCGAAATGTCGAAATATCATGGGCTGGGACTTCACAAGTCAAGCATCCCATCCCTTCGTCCTTCAAACCCCCAGTTTCCGAAATGCCAAAATGTCCCAGCACCTATTCCTTCAGGTTTTCACATTTTGTGAAATCAGAATGCAAGGGATTTCTCTGCTCTTTGAGATTCCCGATTTCCGAAATGCTGAAATGTCCTAGTGCCTATTCTTTCGGGTTTTTACATTTCACGAAACCTAGGTGCAAGGGATATCTATGCTCCTTGGAATCCCTGGTTACCGAAATACTAAAATGTCTGGGCGTTCGTTCTTTCGAGGTTTCGCGGTTCGGGGAATTGCTATGTAAGGGTCCCACTCCTCTGCCTTTTGAATCCCCAATTTCTGAAATGTCAAAATGTCTTGGCATCCATTCTTTCAGGGTTTTCTTCCTTCCAGGGAATGAGTTCCTGGATCTTGATAACACTTTCCGAAGCATTATCCCTCCTAAGCGTCGCCTTCTGTAGGCCTTGAATTCCCTCACACTCCTTACGTCTAAGGGATTTCGATAACTTGGATCCAAGGGGTTTCTCATAGAGAGATTCCTCCTGATCTCTTGATGTTCTATCCTCACTCGATGCACACTTTGCAGAGCTTATAATGAAAAGAAACAATTGAAACTGGAAAAACTCACAATTCCATCCACTTGTTCATGTAAACAGAAATGATAGGAAAATGCACACAGTCCACACACCATACATTTGGATCAATTTTCCATTCTATTATATTCACAAGTGCCCAATGGATACAAAATACATTCAAAATTACAGTAACTCAATATAATGAGATCTCCTACTAACTCGTAGTTCTCTCTTACAGCTAATTTCTCTCTCTATTTCCAGCACTCTCTCACTGGGTGTACAAACTTCTACATAACTCAAAAAATGTTTCGACAGTTTTTCCCTGGCTACTTTCCTACTCTAAAATTCATCCTACGCTATCTTAGTTTAGTCACATTCTAGAGATGAAGTGGAAACTCCTTCTCTATTTACAATTTCAAAACTTTGCCTCAAAGGGTAAAATTCAGCACTGGTTCAAGCGTGCATCTAAAGGTGAATTCCGACAATGAGTGGAGGAAGATTCTGAAATCAATTGTAACTTCCCACTTTGATGTTCTGGAAGAACTCTCACGTGTTGAGTGGTCCCGCCTCTATGTGCTTTCCAACGATGCTCTTGCATCATGGGTTCACGGGTTTACATGAATGAAAAGGTAGGTGAGGAAATCACCTTGGACACACAGTAATACATAGTAAGAAATGAGTGTGAAAAAATCTAAGTGTATGTGAAGTGGATAGGAGAGGTAAATAGTAGAAAAAGAAGTTGTAAATTTTTTTAAGTATTGAGAATCTGTTGGTTGAACTTGCAAATAACATATGAAATAAAAAAATATCAACCCTGACCAACTTGAGAACCCAGGAACCTACGACAACTTATATATTTTTCTAAGTGTTGGAGGAGTTACATAATAAAGAGTAGTAAAAAGAGTTTTGTGCATTATGAAGGTGGCGGAAGTCAAAGTGCATTGTGAGGGTAGCAGAGATAACACATACTCTTAGGAAGTATCACCAACCCGTGAGCCTATAGTAAGCCATAGTAAATAATACTATGTGTAACACACCTGACTCCTGAGTATCTTTCCTAGGGATGGGGCATCAAAATTTCTCTCTCCTTAACATCTCAAATTCTTTGCACGAGGTATTCATCCTCTTCTACTTACCCATTGTGTTCTAATGACTTCTACCAGGCCCAAATCTGAGCTTTGGGTTGCAAGTTATGGCTTCACAAAGTTCTTCGGGAATTCATTAGTTAAGGGCCACATGACATCCACATGAATCCACCTCACATGTATTGTCTCCAAGTTCCTTCATCCACGGTAGAAGTCTATCCATCGTTCGATCCCAGGACTGGACTCAATCTTTGTTTAACACGCAGTCATCTAACAAGCGATCCAGAAGGAACTTCAACACTTCGGTGTTGAATGCCTCCTTATTATCTATGCATGATACCTTCTGAAGTCTTGAACTCTCAAAGTCTCATAATCCTACCATGTGGTTCCGAACATCGGGCCTTTTGGGTCCCTCTATTATGCTACACCCCAAATCCTCGAGAGTCCCCAATTCTCAGACTCCCGGAGTTCCAGGCACTTCACCAACCACTTTGGCTAGGTGAGAACATACCAGGGGCTGACACATAGAAGGACTAGGGGTGACACATGTCACATTCCAATAGGCATATTGTTGGAGAAATTTCTATTTTGGACAAACTAGTTTAGTGGGAGTTAACTGACTAGTTCAATTTTAGACTTTCTATTTTTACCATCACTATTATGCATGCATGCATTCCTAAGGAAAGCTAGCTGCTTGATTGTTTTTCTTAATTATGGAATTTTTCTCCCTATATGTGAGTGTATTCCACTCATTCATTGTATCATTTTCGTCATGATCTATGTATCAATCATCAACTCATTGGAGTGGTGTGAATATATTTTCTCATTCTTCCATATTGTATCTCTCTTCCTTTTTCTTGATAAGATTTGTTTATGCATGCCTTAGCTAGATCTCTTGTGTAGGTTTCCATAAAACACTGACAAGGTATCATAGCTATGCTTCTTAGAGCAAGCCAAACAAGCCAAAGAATAAGGAAAATCAGAGTTTCAACAAGATAAATTCATGGGCATACCTTTCACCTATTATTCCTCCCAAAATATTGTGTTTTTGAGGAAACGTCCCTCAGTTACAGTAAACCAACCCATTTTGGAAGTGGGTTTTTAACCGTTTGTTGATATTATTCACCATTATCTCATAAGTAAGCCTCAAGATAGTCTCCTGAAACTGATACAAATTTGTGGCCATACCTTTTAGCAGTGATTGCTCCCAAAATATTACATTTTTGAGGAAACAATCCGTGTGGAAAGTAAATCGACTCATTTTGGAAGTGGTTTTTCAACCGTTTGGTGATATTCTTCATCATTTTCTCAGAAAGGAAGCCACAAGATCATCTCTTGAAACTGATACGGATTTTCACTTAAAGTGCCCTTTCTGTTGTGATTTCTTAATTTTTCACTTGCAAATTGATAGTAAATTTTTAGGGGTTCTTAGAAATAGTGGGAGATATGGATAGGAAAACTATTATAAATTCAAAATTAGTGGTAATAATCACACCATACAATTATTTTGATTGGAATCCCAAGGTGACATTCCAAATCAAAAGAAAAGGATTGTATAATTTGACGATGGCGATAGAAACATAACCTACATAAACAATTGAGAAGATGAGATGGGCAAATTGTAAGTATGAGGCCACAAGAATACTTCTTGATTTAATATCCATTGATTTATGGTTTCATGTTGCTGCATGAAAGACTCCAAACGAGATTTGGACCACCTTGGAAGGACTCTTTGGAAAGCAGGATGAGATGCAAGGTCATATGATTGAGGTAGAGTTGAATACCTTAGACCCTAAAAGTTTTGATAATATACAATATTTATTTACTAAATTTAAATCTTTGATATTGAGCTTGGATGAATGTGGTATTGACAACTCTACAAAAGAGAAACAACTTATTCTAACAATCTTGGCCAAGCTAGGACTAGAATATGTTGTATATGTATCCAATTTCCATTTTGGAAGATGTCTTTTTGAAACAAATTGGAAAATTCCTACATTGGCTCAGTTCATTGAGTCTCTTACACAAGAGCAAACAAAAATCATACAGATGGGCCTCATGAAATATCCGAAAGCACATGCAGTCACCATGCATGATGGAAAAGGTTCATACAATCATAAATCAAAGCAGAAACGAAATGATTTATTACATCCAAAATCAAATAAGGAGGGATATTCCAAACCCTTCAAGGATTCTTCAAGTTCCAAAGATTATTCAAATTCCAGAGGGAAGAAGAAGAAGGGAAAGCAGTGCACATATTGCAATAAACCAAATCATGAAGAATCCACATGCATGAAGAAGCAAATCGATCTTATGACACAGATACTTTAGAGGAATAACCTTGGAGACTTCATTACTGAAGGAGCCAAGAAGAAGAAGGAAGAAGAACATGCTCCTAAGAAAGGTAATCATCATGCTCTGGTTGCAATTAATTCCTCATATGATTTATGGATTATATATTCTGGTGCATCACATCATATGGCAGCTAAAGAAGAAATTTTTACTTCTTTGAGTTCATGCTTTGGACCTCCTATTCTCATGGGGGATGATACTCCAATAGATTTTGCAGGAGAGGGAAGAGTGGAACTCCCTAATAGAATTTTTGAGAATGTCTTACGTGTTCCAAAGATTTCTATAAATCTACTCACTCGGATCACTCAAACAGGTAAAAGGGTTGAATTTACATCATATTCAGTTAATGTACTTGACATGCATGGCAGTTCCATTATTGCAGTTGATGAGGTAGATCAAAAAACAAGGTCATATAAGTTCACTAAGTTTACTGAATATGACTCCTCTTTGCTACTTACACATGCTAATGATAGTAGTAGAGTATGTCATTATAGATTTGGTTATTTAAACTTTAGGTAGATGGAGTGAGTTTCTAAGCAAGGAATGGTCAAAGGCTTGCTAGACATTCACTTTTCTGAAGGGGTTTGCGAAGGATACATTCTTGGAAAGCATCATGAAGAGAAGTTTGAAAAGGGGAAGGCAAGGAGAGCCTCCTCTTCCTTGGATCTTGTTCACAATGATATCATGGGTTCATTTCCACATCTGTCCATCAAAAAAGCAAGGTATGTTCTTACATTTATTGATGATTACTCATGCTATACTTGGGTTAATTTTCTCAAACAAAAGTATGAAGTTTTTGAGCATCTCAAAGACTTCAAATCTCTAGTAGAGACACAAAATGGGAAGAAAATCAAGATCCTCCATATAGAAAATGGGGGTGAGTATATCAACAAAGATGTTCATAATCTTTGTCGTAAAGCTAGTATCCAGTTGAAGCACACAGTTACATACACTCCACAATAGAATGGAGTTGTTGAAAGGAAGAAAAGGTCTCTCAAGGAGATGACCAGTTGCATGTTGCATGCAATATCAATTCATTCCAAGATTTGGGCCAAGGCACTTAACTATGCTACTTACATAAAGAATAAATCACCTCACAAATCTGTTGAGGATAGGACACCTTTTGAGGCTTGGACAGGTGACAAAAAAGATGCCACAGACTTCTGCATTTTGGATCTAGAGCATCGAACCATATTACTTCTGAAAAGAGGAAAGCCTTAGATCCACGGAGAACACCTTTCATCTTTCTGGGATATCCAGATGATGTGAAGGGATACATATTGATTGATCCCTCTACAAATTGACTCATTCTTGAGCGCACTGTTAAGTTTGAGGAGAGTCCTTTCCATGCACCTCCAGTGCAACATGTAGAGACTCTTGTGCTTCCATCAATTCCAGACATCAGAGATGATGATTTCACACACTCAGATGCTACATATTCAAACATAGATTCAAAGGATTATTTACATGCAGATGATTAGGCAGTACAACCAAATGAGGAGACAACGTTAGAGCTTTAGTAAATTCCTAAGTGGGCATAGTCCACACTTTAAGAAGAAGACAATCTTGTAGGGGATCCATTGGATTCAAGGAGGACGCGATCTTAGCATGAGGAGCCTTCTCATGTAATTTCATCTTCAGAACCTGTGATGCCCATCCATTGCTAGATGGTTCAATCTACTGATCCATATAACTAT